>SAUA01000101.1:0-126281 GCA_004335185.1 Phoma sp. RAV-16-625
AATGCCCAGCCCGCCCCAACGACTCGTCAACCGCCTCGGCTCCCGCCTACCTCGCGACTGCTGCCACCACCTGGACAGCCTCCCCCCACACCACCGAAAGGATTGCCGCCGCCGCCGCCGAACATGTCAGAAGGATCGATGAGATCAGCACCGGAGTCGTATCGCTCGCGTTTCCTAGATGATGTTAGCTGGCCAGGTCAAACAATGAAAATGCTATAAACTTACTGTTCGTCACTGAGCGTCTCGTGCGCCTCCTGGATCTCCTTGAATCTCTCGGCAGCCTCCTCATCGCCAGGGTTCTTGTCGGGGTGGTGTACAATCGCAAGCTTGCGGTATGCCTTCTTGATCTGCTGTTCGGTCGCATCTTTTTCGATCCCAAGAATCTTGTAGTAGTCTTTCCTCAGGGCCTTCTTCTCTTCCAGCTCGGCATTACGAATGTCCTTGGCAATGCCAGGCTCAGACGGGTTCTCCTCCTGAATCGCCTTGTACTCGCGGACTGCCTCTTGCCAGTTGCCAGACTCGCCCAAGGCCTTGGCCCTTGTCTTGCGTGCCTTGGTGTAACTTGGGTCCAGTTCAAGAGCCTTCTCGCAGTCGGCGATAGCGGTACTCCAGGCCTTCAGCCTCGAGTGACACAGAGCTCGGTTCTGCAGGATCTTTGAGTTTGTGAGCTTGTTTGAGGGGTCGACCTCGAGTGCCTTGCCGTAGGTGTCGATGGCCTCCTGGAAGCGGCCAGCCTTGAAAGCGGCGTTGCCCTCTTCCTTCATGCGCTCGAGCTTCTGTACCATGCGGAGGTTCTTGACTGCGTCCTTGAAGTCAGGGTCGCAGCTTAGGGCCTGTCTGAAGTGCTGTACCGCCTTGTCGTTCTCGCCTTGTGCGTACAAGATGCGGCCGCGGAGTACAAGCGCATCTGGATCCTGGTTGTTGCTGCGCAGCATGGACATGGCAACGTTCTGGGCCTCACCCAGCGCATTGACGTTACCCATGCGCAAGTGAGCCTCACCACGCAAGAGCTTCCATTTCCGTGGGCGGTCGACACCAAGACCGAGGCCCTTCTCAGCCTCGTTGAGGGCGTAGATGACCATGGAACCGCCGCCGCCTTGTTTTGCGGTCTCCTCAGCCATGTTCAGGTTCTTCTGCATCGTCAGTGCTGGCTGCATGTCCTTTGCTGTGGCATTGATCGAGTTGTAGACCTGAAGCGCCTCGTCTGGCCGTCCCAGGCTGGTGTACACTCTGCCCAGTCGCAGCTTGATCTTCATGTTGTCTGGGTCCATCTCGTCCGCTGTCTTGCAGTCTCCGAGAGCCTCGGCGAAGCGGTTGGCGGAGATGTAAGCGGCCGCGCGGTTGGAGTAGTAAGTGGCATTCTTGGGGTCGGCCTCGATTGCTGGAGAACGTGTTAGCCATGAGCTGGGCGTGTCGAAGGCTTACACACCCTTGGAGTACTCCTTGATGGCTGCGGGGTAGTCCTTGATCTTGAAGAACTTGTTGCCCGCAGCCTTGTACTCTTCGGCGTCTATTGTGGGCATCTCCGCAGGCGGGGTGGCAGCCTCGGGGGTGGCAGCATAGTTGGCGCTGTTGGGCGGCGGGCTCTTGGTGTAGCGGTGCGGTGGAGGCGCCGGGCGGCCCTCTTGGTCACCGTTTGTGCCGTTGGTCTTGGGGAAGCCGCCGGGGACTTCTGCAGCGGGGCTCGAGGGCGCGGGCGAGGACGAGTCGCGGTCGACATCCATGGCGGACATTGCGGAGAAGGACAGGCGCTGGCGCTCTTCCGGGGGCAGATTTAGCGGGTGTGAGTCTGCGTCGTACTTGGACGAGCGCTTCGACGAGTAGGTCGAGGAGCGCCGGCTGCTGCTAGTGCGTTCCCGCTCCTTGACGCGCGAGTGCGACTTTTTGTCGGGCGAGCTGGGAGGCGTGCCTTGATTAGTGGGCGGCGTCGAGGTGCGGTGGGCGAGCGTCGGCGTGGCGTCTTTGAACTTCTTGGACGGCGACCTGTTGAAGAGAGAGGGAAGAACCATGGGAGGCGATCTCGGGAAGCCTGGTGTAACTGAATTTTAGCCTCCGCTGCTGCAACTTTGGTTGAACGCCGATAAAATGTTCTGGGATTTTGGTCAAAGAATGTTGCTAGAACCTTCCACGGACACAACTGCCACAATATAACACAACACACTACCATAGCGGCCAGCCGCTGGAGATGGCTGGAGCGCAGATTAATCGCCCGCAAACACCAATCACAATATTCATGGCAAAATGGCTGTTTCTACAGCTGCAACGGCCCCAACTTTGACTGCGTTCGAGCATGCATCGCTGTGGCTTGTACTATAGCTTTTTGGCGTCCAGGGTCTTCCTTGTCTGATAGCTACCACTCTACTATTGCCAAAATTCGTACCGATTTCCTTCAACCACAAGGTCATTTTGTCACAACAACGACGCCGGCAAACAGCTGGCCTAAGCAGGCGCGGAGTAGAGTGGGCTCCACGCCCTCCAGCCAATCCGCAGGTCGGTGAGGCTGGGATTTGCAGTCTCAGCGCGTTGCCAGCAGCAACATGCATGGCTTTGAAGCGAGATCTCCACTCCACAGGTTCACGTTTGCCATGTGCTGTTCACTTCTTTCCAGCCTGCTGGTTTACGCACCAATGCTAGTACGAGTGTGTTCATCGTTTCGACCAAATCTGCAACGTATGGCTCTTGGAGGGTTGGACTGCAGCGTCATACCCAGTTCAAGCAAAAATCCACTGCAGCTGTGCCAAAGCACTTGTGTGCTTTCGAGCTAGCTTCGCACACACAAGCGGTGCTCTCAGAATGCTGCATAGGTGCAGTTTCCTATTGAAGCAACTGTGCGGACAGACCCGTCATCACTTCAAGACAAGCGTAACCGAAAGCCTCATACCTGGCAGGTCGATATAATCAATATGCACCAAGTCATGCAGTCACCCTTGCCAACATCAAGTCATTTATCAACATGGGTTCGACTGACCATGTTCTCTGATCGTAAGGGACCGTTCGGTCTGCCACTGACCACCAGGGTATCCTCGCTTGCGTGTCTCCGTCATCGAGCACGTGCCAGCCTCTCCGGTCTCCGCATCAGCACAGCTCAAGACCAAGCTTCCATCCAGCAACTCACCATTCACACTCTGAAGGACTGAACCACCTCACTAGCGCTGGGACGTAAGACCTGAGAGCTGGACGATTTGAGCATAATACCCTGCAGCCTGCACAGCTCCTTACCTACTGTCTTGGCCATAAAAGTCGTCAAGCACGCATCGGTACCAGCATTTAGCTACCGCGACTGTACCACACCTCGCTGATTATTTTCATTCTGCTCTGTACTACATCGTCTGGAACTCTGCCCACGCTCCGCAGTTAGGTCTCACTCATCTCGTGTGTCCTTGCATACAGTCTCAACCTTGTTTGTTTCCGCGGTTCGCCTCCCGTGACCAGGCCCACTGCACGGCTATCCGGTAGGCAACGGCCATTTTGCTGCCCTTTTTGAGTTTCCTCAAGACTGCGACTTCTCAGACCTCCAACACTCTACACAGCAGCGACCATGGGCCTCTCCTACAACGTCTACCTCAACTCATCGCGCATCTATGGCTGCAAGAAATGCAAGACGCACCTGTCAAACCACGATGACATCCTGAGCAGAGTCAGTGTACACCAAAACAACAAGCTTCGTCGGCAGCTAACCTATCGCAGAACTTCCGCGGCCAGCATGGCAAAGCATATCTGTTCGACAGCGTGGTCAACATCTCCGAATCCGAGCCCAACGAGCGCAATATGACGACCGGCCGCCACGTCGTACGCGATATCCACTGCCGGCAGTGTAAGGAGACTGTGGGCTGGAAATATGACAAGGCTTATGAGGCCAGCGAGAAGTACAAGGAAGGGAAGTTCATCTTGGAAGCGGAGCTGCTCTGCACCGTCACATGAGGCGATGGCCTCACGCTTCAACGCACAACTGCTTCACCATCGCATTTATACGGAGTCTAGGTAACGAGAATAGGAGTTAGAGTTCTGGTCAGATGTTATTGTATATAGTGACTACTGGGGCGCAAGGGGCGTGCCATGGGACGGGTCTGCTTTGGTACGTGACCATACTGCCTTCGATCCTCCACCATGATTGACAAAGTACCAACAGTTCCCCTGCAGAATTATTTTCCTCCGCAATGAAAGTTATTCAACAATGAGACAGCCCGACGTCTCGTCTTCCGTATGCAGCCTACTTACCAGATGCCTCCGGCCTGCTGCGGGGTAGACGAACCTCGGCGGGGTCCAAGCTATCGTCAAGAGCTTGCAGCGAGCTCGGAACGCAGGGCGCAGGGCGTACTTAGTGATTTAGGGCCCACTCCACCTTGGCTTGACTTCATTGCGTGTCTCTAAATTCCTCTTTTCATCGGCTGTATACAGATTGTCCCTCGCTGTTCGAAATTTTTGCACCAGCTCGTCCACCTCAACATGTCGACAGATACGATGAAAGCCGTGGTATTCCAAGGACCGGGAAAGGTCACTGTCGAGGACCGACCCATTCCGAAGATTAAGGATGATGGTGATATCATTGTCAAAGTCGACAAGGTATGTTTTGAGCCATTGGTGTGGACCACGCTGACATCTTACAGACAGCGCTCTGTGGCAGGTAGGATGTTTATAAAGTCCGTATCGTTCGACTGATTTGCCTGACACAATACGCAATAGTGAACTGCATGTCTTCCGAGGCCACCAGCCGTCCGGAACCGGCTTCGTCATGGGTCACGAGTTTACTGGACACGTCCACGAGGTGGGCAAGTCGGTCAAGTCGGTCAAAGTTGGCGATCGCGTGGTCTCACCGTTCACGACATCATGCGGGGAGTGCTTCTACTGCCAGCATGGATTCTCGTCGCGATGCACAAAGTCCCTACTCCTGGGTTCAGCTGTCTTGGACGGCGCACAGGCGCAGTTCGTCCGTGTGCCAACAGCAGATGGTACAGTCATGAAAGCACCGCCTTCCATCAAGGATGAAGCACTGGTTCTCATGGCTGACATCTTTCCTACGGGCATGTTTGCAGCCAAGAACGGTTTCAAGCACTCCACGCCCGAGGAGATCAAGGAGAGCGTTGTGGTTCTCATTGGATGCGGCCCTGTAGCCCTCTGTGCTCTGTGCAACATCACCGACTACAAGCCCAAGCACATTCTCGCAGTCGACTCGGTTCCGTCCCGTCTCGAGCTCGCGAGATCCCTTGGTGCTGAGCCCTGGAACTTCCAGACTGACCGCCAGGGCTTGAACCAGCGCGTAAAGGAGCTTACTGACGGACGCGGCGCGGACATTGTGATTGAAGTGGTCGGCCTCTCGCCAGCACTGAGGATGGGTTACGAGCTACTGCGGCCCTGGGGAGTTATCTCGAGCGTGGGTGTTCACAACGGAGAGATACCGTGGACGGGCAACGAGGCGTATAACAAGAACTTGAGGGTGCAGATGGGAAGGTGTCCTGTCAGGAGCATCTTTGCGGAAGCGCTTGAGAGCTTGGAGAGGCATCAGGACAAGCTTGGGTATGATCGTATTAGCAGACGTGGAGAACGAAGCGCTGACTGTTGCAGATTTATGGCGGACAAGGTCATGCCACTGACCGAAGCTGTTGAAGGGTATGACATCTTCGACAAGATGAAGGTGCAAAAGGTAGTCTTTGAGGCGCAGAAATGATGTGAACGAAAGGCGTTTGGTGGCTGGTTGTATGGGTGCTGCATTGGGCGGTGTTGGAGCTGTTGAGGCGTTGAAGCTGTTGAATGGGCAAGCTGAAGGCATTTGTGAGACGCGGGGCGTAGTCTTACTGTGAGCATGGGTTTGTACCAACACACCAGTCAGTCGTTATGCAAGTCATCACATTTGAGTCTCGTCGAACATTCTTGCCAGTCATGAGCATGACTCGTGATTGGGCCAGAAGCACACCAATCGGAGGTACAAGCGGCAGAGCATCCAATCAAGCGCTCGAGCATAGCCCAGTCCTTTTTTGCCCTGGTGTTGCCGCGCAGGGCGATGTGCTGGCTGTTAAGCCGCCCGTTTGGCTGTGCTCTGCCTGCGGGGTCGCTGAGGTGGATGAGGCGCGTTTGCAGCAAGTCGCACATCGCAAATGGCAAGCGTTCACCACCGCCATTGTGACGGCCATGCAAGGTGAGCGCTGGCTGCCACGGCCGCAGACCTGTGCATGTACGCAATTAAACACCCGAGTTTCACGTATAAGCTCTTGCCCGCAGCTGCACTGCATTCCTTCCTCCTCTGCGGCAAGACGCAGCTTCTCTCGCTAAGAGCTAACCTGTGAGACCTGTCCCCAAATATTGCCTGGTCCAGCTGCGTGGCTCTGTCACCTCACTCGACCGTTTGTTTGCCTCCGCTCCATCTCCTCTTCCTCTTCCACCACCTCGACATCTCCCTCCTCCTCCGCCCTCATCTCCCTCCTCCTCCGCCCTCATCTCCCCTCCGTCTCCCTTAGCCGCTGCCCACCGACCCGCACCGACCACCCCTCCCCGCCACTTTCGTAATCGCCTGTGGGTAGCTCCGCTCCCACGACTGCTGCACGTCAACAATCACTAACTGACGCGACAGCACACACCGGCGACCCTCAACACGCGCTCGATTTTCAGGCCCGCTCCCACCCACATCTCCTGCCCCTGTAGGTGACACATTAATCTGACATCGAGGCTGCCATACTGACAACGGTCGCAGCACTTCCTAGGCCATTCATACAACATGTCCGCCGAAGACTCCCACAACTCCGCTGGCAACGCCAACGCGATCGCTGACCAGCTTGACCGCCTGAACGTTGACGGTGAGGCGGCCGATGTGACCCCGCGCACCGAGCAGGAGTACGCCGAGTCGCAGCTCACTCTCCGCGCCATCGTCTCGTCCAAGGAAGCCGGTGTCATCATTGGCAAGGCGGGCAAGAACGTCGCTGACCTGCGCGACGAGACCGGTGTACGCGCCGGCGTCAGCAAAGTCGTGCAGGGCGTCCATGACCGCGTGCTCTCCGTCACCGGCAGTCTTTCTGGCATCTCCAAGGCGTATGGTCTGGTCGCCAAGGGCCTGCTCGACGGTGCACCTTCCATGGGCATGGGCGGTGTCATTCGTACCGACGGCACCCATCGTAAGTACCACAGCGCGCCATGTTCTGCATGAGGCGCCAAGCTGCGCAAAGACGAACCGAATGCTGACTCTTTTAGCCATCCGCCTCCTCATCTCGCACAACCAGATGGGCACCATCATTGGCCGTCAAGGCCTGAAGATTAAGCAGATTCAGGACGCTTCTGGTGTTCGCATGGTCGCCCAGAAGGAGATGCTCCCTCAATCTACCGAGCGCATTGTCGAGGTCCAGGGCTCTCCATCAGGCATCGAGAAGGCCATCTGGGAGATTGGCAAGTGCCTCATCGATGACCACGAGCGCGGCTACGGCACTGTACTCTACAACCCCGCCGTAAGGGTTCAGCCCGGTGCTGGTCCACTCACGACCAACAACGGAGGCGCCCCAACAGGCCTCAGCTCTGGACGCTCGTACAACCGCACTGGCCACGGTGCTGACTTCAGCGACTCCCCCCCTTCGACGTTCCAGCGCCGCTCTGGCTCCGATGCTGCAAACCGACCCCCACCCCCGACGCACACCGAAGACGGTGAGGAGATGCAGACGCAGAACATTAGCATTCCTTCTGACATGGTCGGCTGCATCATCGGCCGTGGTGGCAGTAAGATCAGTGAAATCCGCAAGACGTCTGGCGCTCGCATTTCCATCGCCAAGGCCCCGCACGACGATACTGGCGAGCGCATGTTCACAATCACTGGTAGTGCCAGTGCCAACGAGAAGGCGCTGTACCTTCTCTACGAGAACCTCGAGGCCGAGAAGATGCGACGTAGCCAGGCTCAGGACTAGAGGTTTTGACCAACATCGTACGCGCCCGCGCTGGATTGCGCTTTCCAGGCTCTCTCCGATGTACACCAAGCGAAAAGCATGGAGTTGCTTGATCTCCTTCCTGTTATTTGCTCATGGATACCACGGATGTTCGGGTCATTATTTTCTTTTTCTTTCAGAAACGTTATTGTCGAAAAGTGCCGGTTGAGCGCTTCACGATGTGATGACTTATGGCTTTGATATCCGGATAGCACATATGCCTGCAAGTCGAGGCAGATATGGCGTCCTGTTTTGTTTTGGATGGGTTTGGCGAAGAACACAACAGGCAGTGGGGAATCGATCGACAACCACAGCCCGCACCTTTTTCATACGACATCCTCTGCGCCCATGGCCGCACTTCGTCAAGCCCGGTCACACTCTATCATCCGTCTCCCACACACCCTCCTTACCTACCGATAATCGCGAACAATACCAATAACATCTACCTCTCAGCTCTAATTACGCGTCTGCAACAGCAGATGACTTTATTGGTTATATACCTAATGTAGAGTAGTAATGGAGTGAGATGAACACAAGTTGGGCTTTTAGTGATGTCACTCGATCTGTGAGCTGCTTTTGTGCGATGTTGACATGTCTGCTTGATTCTATCTCTTAATTCATCTCGGGGTTGTTTCTATGTATTACCCCTCGTCATCCAATGGCGGCTGTGGCAAGCTCGCTTATGCAGTCGTGATTCGTAGCTGCGCCTCGAAAAGCGCCGGTGGATCCTAATAACGCCGAATCCATGCAAAACACCTGCCCAATGCAAAATCCAGACCCGGGCTGCAACAGAACAACTCGATCGGGCGACACCCGAGTCGCTCTCCAACTCAGGCTTCGCCTCTTACGATCCTGGCAACAGCGCTCTTGACGAGCACCCACATTGGTCCCGCGTTGACCTCTCTCTTCGCGCTCCCCTTCCCCGACAAGTCGGCCCCCTCACCGCTCAACCCGCACTTCCTTTTCCACTCCTCCTTCCAGCCCCGCTCCACACTCTGCTGCTTTTCCTTGAGCAGTTGGCCAGCACCCCTTTTCCCTTGCCTCCTGTACCCGCGCATAAACGCCGTCCACTCTTTCCTCTCCTTGACGAAGATGACCACGCCGTTGCCGGCGTCAATAGGCGCGCTGTCAGCCACAATGCGCGCTTCCCACGCGGAACTGACGGGTTGGAAAGTGAAGCTGTCGGTGTGCAGGACGTAGTACCTCTTTCTTTTCCCGTACTTTGAGGCGGTTTGCGACGAGGGCGTTATCCAGCGCGAGGCCGAGGACCAGATGCCGTCGGCTACGGCTTCGTGCAGGAGCGCCGAGGGGATGTAGTGGCGGCAAGTGAGGATGAGTTTGTTGCGGAGCAGCGTCAGGTTGATGTCTGGGTGTGCGGGGGCTATGTTGGGGGAGTAGGCCAGCAGCGGTTTGCTGGCGCGGGTGGACCGCGTCGAGGGTTTGGGGATGGAGCTGTTTTGCCCCCCGTGGCCTCGTAGGACGGTGGTGAATGTGTGAGGGGCAGACATTGTCTGTGTTTGGACCGAAGACATGGTGGGTATGTGTGCTCTGGTCTGCGTGCAAGACGGTGTGTACGGCGGCGTGCCCTGAAATGTCTGAAGTGATGTATGTGTGTGTAGGATAGTTCAAGTCTGAAGTCTGGCAAAAGTAGACAAGCAAGGGAAGTGGGATGCCAGCACCTCTTAAGACCTTGGCTTGCACCGAGTTTGAAATGGGCTAGTCCGGCAGAAAGATGCAAGTCTGCTTCGGAAATCAGTCGGACGTGCATGTACCACTTCGTCTAAACATGCACATGCTGCAAGTACCGTACCGCGTGAACCCTGACAAGCAAATCATGTGGCAAGCATAGAAGGACAAGCGAGAATCGCCGAACCTCACCGCACTACAGGATCAAGACTTTGCAGCTCACCGCAAGGAGATCTGTAGCCTCACTTCCAGAAGAACGGTTTCAATCAGGGGGAGGGGGGGACATTAGTTATTTCAACAAGCAGCAGTCCGGCCTGGAGGACCCTTGCCAGCACCAGCATGACGGCAAACAAAGCCAGCTGCAAAGGGAGGTTGGCAGACGGATCAGGATCCCAAGGGAAAAGAAGCTAGCATCACCGCCTTGTCAGCCTGAGCGTGATCCCGCGGGTATCCACTTGAGGAGGAAAAGCTGGGGGAAAAGCTAGACGTGGACACGAAGAAAAAGACGGTCCTGGGCGTGGATGAAAGCCCCACTTAACCAAACGCTTCAGCAGACACTGTAGCACACCTAGATGGGACGCTGAGAGTTGCTCAAGCGTTTCTTCTTCGTTTGCCTGGCAGCAGGAGTGAGCGGACGGGGAAGTGGGATTCGACACGTCACGGGGAATCGATCGCCGAACTCTGGATGTGCAGGGAGAGGGCTGTCACGCTCTGCGCTGCACATCAAACGGCAAAGCGGTGTCGCTGCTGCTGTCTGTCCAGCCAGGCTGACTTTCTGCAGCTGTTTCGTAACACGCCGTCATTAGAGCGGTGACCACGGGTTTCACGGGGGTCACAAGCGCAAGGTACGCGGATGCGGCGCTGCGTTAGAGCATAGCGAGGCAGCGCAGCTGAATGGATGGTGGGGTGACAGCCTTGCAAACACGGCCATGGCTGACGCTTGACAGCTGCCCGTTCCGAGGAGCGCGTTCCGACGTTCCGAGATGGAAGGGTAATTTTAGGGTTGGGTTCCACGTGCATTAGCGTTCCCGGAGCTTGATGCCACCTTTGAGTTTGGTCGTTTGGAACGTTCACTAATTTATTGTAAGAAAGGGACACTTGTTGTTCTTGTTCCTTCCTTTCTTCTTCACTTCTCGTTGCTGTGAGGGAGATTTTGCGTATACGGCGCATCACGTTCTTTACCTACGTGGACACTTTCGACACTTTGCGCATTCGAGAAATAGTCAGCGGTCTTTGCGCCTATCGACCTGGAAGACACAATGGCGGCACCGGCAAAGCGCACAGCTTCTGGGACGAAGCAGCATGCTAATGGCTTCTCGCACCAGCTGGACGATGCGGTGCATTCTATCGAGAAGAAGATTGAGGAGCAGGCGGAACTCGCTGCGCGAAACCCAGCTGAGCAGAAGGAGGCGGGCATTGTGCAGTTGGTCATTTGCGTCGGAGGAATCTACGCCAGTTTGTGAGTAGAGCTGCATCTTGCTAGAGCTGCCTGCGATGTGGACAGGTGCTGACAAGGCGACAGTCTGAGCTGGGCATATCTCCAAGAACGGCTGACTACCACAACCCACGGTCCCTCGAACGCGCGCTTCACATACCCTGTTTTCCTCAACACCATCCAGTCAGCCTTCGCCGCTATCACAGGCTTGGTGTATCTCTTTCTGTCTGCGCCACGCAGCAAGACGACAGGCGCACGCCGCGTACCACCCATCTTCCCTTCCAAACAGATACTGTTCCCGCTACTCCTGATCGCCATCACCTCGTCGCTCGCATCGCCGTTCGGATACGCCAGTCTCAAGCACATCGACTATGTGACATTCACTCTGGCCAAGAGCTGCAAGCTCCTCCCAGTCATGGCTCTACACATTACACTATTCCAGAAACGGTACCCGCTGTACAAGTACGCGGTCATTGTGTGCGTCACCCTCGGCGTAGCCATGTTCACATTGTACAATCCCTCGACAGCCAAAAAAGCAGCCAAGAAAGGCGTCAGCGCCGATGCCTCCAAGACCCTCGGTCTCTTCCTCCTCGGCGTCAACCTCCTCTTCGACGGCCTAACCAACACGGTCCAGGACAACATCTTCACAAAATTCAAAGGCTTCACCGGCCCGCAGATGATGTGCGCCCAGAACATAATGTCCACGGCCCTCACAGTCAGCTACCTCTTCATCTCGCCCTACCTGGCCGGCACCCCCCTCGGCTCCTACATCGGCCTCTCGCCCACGGGCAACGGCGAGCTCAGCGACGCGCTGACATTCGTAACCACGTACCCGTCCGTCGGCTGGGACGTGCTGGGTTTTGCGGCGTGCGGCGCCGTGGGCCAGGTTTTCATCTTCAATACCTTGGCCCACTTCAGCTCGCTGCTGCTCGTGACGGTGACGGTTACGCGCAAGATGCTGACTATGCTTACGAGTGTGTTTTTGTTCGGACACGCGGTTACGGGGTTGCAGTGGGTGGGTGTTGGCCTGGTGTTTGGCGGGATTGGCGCTGAGGCTGGGTATGGGCAGATTGAGAAGAAGAGGAAGGCCGAGGCGAGACGGGTTGCGGCTGCTAAGGAGCTGTGAGTGGATGGTGTGGTGGGGTGGGAATAGATGTGGAGATTTGCTTAGAAGGGTATAGAGAGGTATTAGAATGTGAGATTTAGACAGTCATTGTATATACGTACGTACCCTCACTTACACCCCCCGCTCTACTCCACACTCCCTGCCACCACCGTACTAAACATACACCCTTACCCACCAAAAAATCCGTATCTCCAGTCCTACAACACCACTGCAAACCCCCTAGTCTCCGTCCACCTCATCGCAACGAAACATCCCCACCACCACGCAATAAGAATACCCCGCTCAGTGAAGACCCGGTGAACTGACTTTGCGATGATCACAGCTTAGGATTCTGGGGTATATATGGCTGGTATTGATTATACTGTTTTTGGAATTGGTTTCTGTTGAAGTTTCTGTACTTTGTAAATTCATATGGTTTATCACCAGCTCACACCACCCCACGCATCTCAATCCCCCATAAGTAGTAAGCGAGATTTCCAGCAACTAGCTGATCTCGCTGATCTATCGGTGGGCAGGCTGAGTCGATGATGCCCAGGATTAACTTGTTGGTTTCGCTGGAGTCGGGTTGCGGTGTTTAGACTGGGATAGGGATTCTGGGTCTGGGATTCTGGGTTCTAGCTGGGGTTACGGGGGTAGAGGAGAAGAGAGAGATAAGTACACGCTAATATGATGGCCTTGTCTCTTTATTGCCATTAACTTGCAACGAATACTCGATGCTCTGTAGAGATTCGTTATGTGTACTTTATGCTATCTGCAGCCAAGGTCTAGAGAACAAGTAGAGATAGGTAAGTGTATAGTTAGTGCTAGGTATACTAGAGTACTTGTTGTCTTTGAATTTGTCTGTTTTTATGTTTTTGTATTTGGTGGAATTTTGTGGCTTTAACCTTTGCAATAATGTGCGCACCCTCCCAATTCACTGTCAACCAGCTATAGCTAGCCAATTAGATGCTCTTGTTAGCTAGTTAGATCCTCTCGCTTGTCTATGACGCATTCATGATTGTTGTCTTCCAAATCCAGGGGGGTGCACACGTTATTGCAGGCACCAATACTACTGCTCTACACTACTCCACACGTCTCAACCCTTGGAGATGAGTGGACGAGGTCTTGTCTATCGGGTTCCTTACAACCGGGTGGCTGTGTCAATGATGGGTTGGCTTATTGATATCCTGGGATTTGGCTTCAGCGTGTTCGAAATGGATTCAAGATCCTGGATTCTGGAATTCAGATGTGCCTTGGCCGCTGCTTTTTGTGTGGTGTTGGCTTGAGATGGCTGGGTTGAGGTTTCTCTATTTTGACTTCCTTTTCTCAGTCGAGAGGACGGCTAGACGATGGACGGACCAGTGGTCCTTTCCCAAGAGTGACTGGGTTGAGGACGTTGCTGCGTTGATGGGGCTTTCCACTCTTGGCTGCGATTTGGGTGGTTAGAAGTGTGGTTCAACGGGCGATTGGAGGCACGTCTTGTTGTTTAATGGCAACATTGGAGGACTTGGTGTAGGCAGGGGCGTGGTTATGTGAAGGCATCTGGTGCCTTTCCAGGGGTAGTGTGTTTTGCTAGACTCAGTCACTACTCGCGTGGAATACTGATAGCAATCCTCTCAATACCATCGCTTGACTCTCCACGGACTACGTTCCACGTGATATGTGAGAATTGTGTCAGCCAGCAAGCCACTCTCGGGCTGTGATTGACCGAGATACCGTAAAGATTTGATTTTTTGACCAATAGCTAGCGGAGTATCAAACGTGGGAAGACCAATACGATACAAATATTGAGTGGAAACCGCCTTTACCCATTCAATCAGCCCATTCCACTTCGTCTTGACCTAGAATTTGAGGTTTCACGATAAGTGATCAAGTAGCGTTGGTCAAGCAAACGTCAATCACAGGAGAAGATGTGTTTTGGAAATGCCGAATGTAGGCAGGTGGCATTTAAAAGTATATACAGTGGATCTAAAAGGATAGATGAAGAATTGTCGACTCAAACCATCAAAATGGGGCTGCTTCGATCGTCCAGCTCAAAGGAGCTACGAATGATGTGGGGTGAGATGCTTAGCAAGCAGCGCCGGAGCCGCTGGGGATGCCGGAGCACTTGGTGCTCTTGACACCACCAGTGACCTTGTTGCCAGACCACTTCCAGTTGGTGCAAGAACCAGAACCGCAGAGGATGTAGGTCTCAACGCCCTTGGCGGACATGGTGCCAGTGACGCCGGAGATCTTGAGGTCGGTGATGGGGACCTTGTTGGTGGGCTTGCCGGTGGGGGAGCCGTTCTGGTAGTCCTGCTGGATGACAATACCGTACTTGGAGATGTTGGAGAGGGTGATGTCCTTGTAGGTGACGTTGTTGACCAGGCCAGTGGCGCCAGAGATGGTCTTGATGCGGACACCGTTGTCCGAGTTAATGATCTTGGAGTTCTCGATGACAATATCTTTGACGGTGTTGTCCGAACGTCCACCTACGGAGCCGATGGACAGACCGTGGCCACCGGAGCAGGTACCACCAACGAAGTGGATGTTGGTGCCAGAGTTGATAGCAAGGCAGTCATCCTGGTTCTTGATGTTGGCGTTGGAGATGGTGATGCCAGTGGAACTGCCGACGTCGAAAGCGTCAGTGTTGTGGCCACCGTTGGTAACGTCACCAGCGCTGTTGTCGATGGTGATGTGGTCAAGGGTGAGGTCCGTGGCGCCGTTGATGGAGAAGCCCTGGACAGGGGTGTTCTTGACGTTCAAGTAGGAGATGGAGGACTGCTGCATGGAGTGGGCGTAGAAGAACTTGGGCTTGGTCTTGCCGCCGTTGCTGCCCTTGCCGTCCCACCACTTGGCGCCGTTGGCGTCGATAACGTGGCCGGTAGCACCCTTGACGGTGATCTTGGTACCGGAGACAGAGATGAGAGGACCCTCCCACTCCTTGTAGCCGAAGCTGGTGGTACCCTGGAAGGTAACAGTGGTTCCGGTCTTGAGCTTGGTGAGGTCAAGAGTGGTACCGGCGGGAACAGCGATGTTGTTCAGGACGATGGCAGTGCAAGAGGCCTTGCCCTTGATGGCAGAGGCAGCGTCCGAGAATGTGCAGCTGGCACGAGCATCCAGGCCCGTGGGAACAGCAGACACAAGCGCGCCAGCGCCAAAGAGGAGAGAAGCTTTGATGGCAACCATTTTGTTGTTGGTGATTGGAATGAGTGACTGGTGGAAATGAATGAATGGAAAAAGAGCGAATGCAATGAATGACTGGTTGAATGATGTTGAGGAGCCCTGAACCAGAGGTACTTATAGCAGCACCAGACGCATGTACCAATCTACCGGGGAAGTCTCGAGAAACATGCCCCGAGCGTTTGCGAAAGAAGCTTGTCACTCTTGGCCAAGCTTGTTCCTACCATAGATTAAGGGCCGGTGTGGAAATTAGTGGACCAAGCGAGTGGCGCCGACATCGTCAGTTTTGACATGCAAGGCTGCAGGAGTTGATTTCCTGCAATCGGAGAAATACTATGTGGGCCTCAGCCCTGCAGGGAACGTAGACTATGGAAAAAAGCAATTGTAACTCTAATGTTGCTAACAATTTTCATCTTGGTGCAAGCATGCGCCACGCAGCCACAGCAGCAGGAATGTTTGGCACACAGGACAAGCTTTTTCCACGGAAAATCATGTGCCGTACGTCCTCAAACGGGCAATACAACCCTTGTCGGACCAATCTGCATGAGCAATGGTGAAACGAAACGTGACCGTGCTGTGGATCCAGGCTTGTGGCGTATGGGCGAATTCCCAAACACCTCGTGTCGAAGCCAGACGAGCAGAAGGAGACATGACTCGGAGATGAGGGAGCACTCTGATTGATGGAATGTTTTGGCATAAACATGGGCATACGCAGGGCAGGCGACAGGTGTCAGAAAAATGGTGCGGGAACCAAAGCGGGACCGAAGATGGCGAGCAGATTCGCTAGATTCAAGACGGAAAGGCGGATGTCTACTAGCCACATCGTGGCGTACTAATTAACACCATACTTCGGTATGTGCAGGTACAGACCGTCTCGAGGGTTCCTTTTCTGGTCCACCCGCGTTTCCCGCTCGGCACATTATTTGTTCAGCCCATTTCCGAACGGACTGTGATGTGCAGTCTGGAGCATCGGACGCGAAATGGTGAGCGAGTTCACCGCTACGTATGGGACCACATGTTTCTAGATCGTTCGTAATCCTTTCGCTCACCTGACTCGAACTTTGCTAGTCTTCAGTCTGTTGGCTTCTCAATTGTGAAGCTCCTTTCAGAATGTTGGCGATACGCAGACCGTTCAATATTTCAGTTTCAGTAGCAGCCTTGCTCCGCACCTTACCTCCTTTCTCGACAGAGTAAGGCGATTTCATCTTCATCCATGTTCTGTGTCCCTGAGTCAGACGAGGTACAGAGATCGCTTCTAGGAGACTTGCAACATCCCATCGGATTCCATGGCTCCGGGCGGTCCAGAGCTTCTCTGATGCTGTCGAGTGCGTTGCTCAGCGTCGGCGAAGGAGTGCGTACTGACGATGGAAAGATTGAAAGGGCCGTCGATAAGGTCATCGCCAACGGATTCCGTATACCTCGATTCTAATCCGGTCCGATCTCACTCATCTCGCCCAAAGGTTTCGGTCCTGCTCACCGAGTGCAACGTCGAGACACACATACAGATTGAATTTACCAAACATAGACCCTTCTCACTGCTCCTTGCATAAGCCCAGGCTACGTACGCCTCTCATCGATCGGATGTTGCGGCACTACATCTTCTCCAAATGACCGATGGACTTCTCGATGAGTCTTGCAACATACACTTTATAGACGTGGACGAGCTTGGTGGGTGCCAGGGATAGGAGCGTCGTGCTGCAAATCCCGAACAGTGCTGGGCTAGACTCTATACCAACGTCTCGAGACGTTCTCCTCGGCCAGCGCTTGCAATGTCTGAGCAGACACATCGACCAGCGACATTTTTTAGATGCCCTGTCGGACGCTCAACCATCGAACGACAAACGGTCGAATTTGTCGAAGACTCTGGGATGAAGACTGCTGAACCTGCATTGAGGTTCGGCGAAGATGTTCTCCAATTATCATCTGCAGTGCTCCTGGCGTGGAAGTCACAGCTAACAGTACATCGTTTGTAATGAGTGTTGTTATACTATTACCTTGGGAAGTGCGATACTCGCCCTTGACTTACCTAGCTTGTATTGTCTGGCCAGTAAAGCAACCACCGGTGGTCAAGGAGTTGCGGCATCCCTTAGAGAGAGACACTGTCACCTCCTGCAAGATCGTCGGCCTGCTACTGTGCGCCTCATGCTTCTGCGTGTCTTATAGAACCAAGAATGTCCTCAGGTCAGTTTACAAGTAAAACTGGTGGCACGAATCGTTGGGTTTTCTTGTGAATTCCAACCCTGATATATTGAGTTGTGGGACAATCGTTCAAAGCTACATAGATAATCATGGGTCAGCAGATCTGCCCTCACTGAGATTGCCTTGATCGACACTTTTGGATCGTAGCATCATTATCGATGCATGCGCAAGCAGGAGACGAGATACGATGAAGATTGCGATGGAACTTCCAGTCGAGCATTGACGTTAGGGTTGCTAAGAAACCTTCATGACGTACCCCGCACTACGGCTGCCAATCCAACTGCAGGACCCACTCTCCAAAGCAGCAGCAGTGTGGTCCTGCATCGATCCAACATGTATACTCATCGGTTCACAACATTTCCAAGGAAGCGTTTACTCAACTGGAGGATTTGTGAGAGAACTCTGGCAACAATGGCTCCTTTGAGGCCTCGCAAATTTGCGCCGTTAAATCCGGAGAAGAAGGAAGGGGACAAACGACCCACCCTGAAAGGCATCGTTTTCGATGTTGACGGGACACTATGTAAGTGCCGAATCCTTGTTGCTCAATCTGGCATCCTCTTGGACGTGACTGACACATCTCAGGTCTTCCGCAGAATTACATGTTTGCCGACATGCGGTACGTGGCACACCTACACCTGAGTGCAGGCTCCAGCTGATGATTGTAGGTCTGCTCTCGGAATTGAAAAAGGCACAGATATCCTGGACCATATCTACTCTCTGCCCGATGGCAAGCAGGAAGAAGCCCAAGAAAAGGTCCGAGACATCGAGCGCACCGCAATGAAGAAGCAAAAGCCACAAGCCGGTCTTGTTGAATTGATGGAGTACCTGGACTCACGAGGCCTGAAGAAGGGTATATGTACACGCAATTTCGATGCGCCAGTCGAGCACCTCCTGACTACGTTCCTGCCCTCGTCGGAGTTCAGCCCTGTCGTCACGCGCGAATTTCGTCCCCCTAAACCAGACCCTGCTGGTATCTTGCATATCGCCAAGCAGTGGATGCACGAAGACGGTGGTTACAGTCTGATCATGGTCGGCGACTCCATCGATGACATGACAGCCGGCTTCCGTGCAGGAGCTGCCACCGTGCTACTTGTCAATGATGTCAACAGGCATCTTGCTGAGCACCAACACACAGATCTTGTGGTGAACCAGCTCGACGACCTGATTGAGATTCTGGAGAACGGCTTCGAAGGCAGAGTGGAGGCTGATCAGGAGGATGTTGACGCGAAGGGTCTGGTGGAAGAAGCTGCTAAGAAGAGCTGAGCTCAAAGCCCGCCGGCGCTGTACGCAATTGGCATGCAAGGGGTGCAATGACATCGGCATCGTCGCCAAAGCAACACGAGGCCACAGTTACCCTGCATATTCGCTAGCTACGTTGTACCATGAACGATAACAGTAACCAGGTACAACATCCCGAAAATTGGAAGTACCGTGATTGACCATCACAACAACCTGATCCGAACGCTGGAATTCCAACGTGTTGGACCTTGTCAGATGTTTGCCAAGATCACGTCTTCACATCCGAGCGTCTATCGATGATGCAACGACTGTGGGGAAGGTTTTAACCGGCCCGGCGCCTCAGGCTAACATTCGTCTAGCTAAGCTCAAGCGCCTCGTCTTTTGAAGCAACACCAAGCTTTCCAAGCAGTCTGTACAGGCGCCTCCTCATGTCAATTGTTTTTGCCGACGAATGAGCATCACGCAATTCAGGCGCAAACAATCAAACACTGCGACAATGGCACTGGCACTGACACCTCCTTCATCCGGGCAGCGGCTCCGTGTCTTGTCACAATCTAGCTGGTAAACCATCTTCAGGGGCGTGCCAATCACAAACTACCTATGCGACAAGCATGACCCGCAGGACCATGTCGCACAGCATTGCTTGGGATCTGTAGTGGACTGATCGTCCCTTGCACAAGAAATCCAGGCACTCTGAAACACCCACGCGTCTGGGCATCACTTGTGCCTTCTTGATTTGGTGGGTTTGTTTATCTAAACTCAGGCTACCGGGTATGTTGCTCGCACTATATGTTCGACACTCCCACACCAACCTCCCCATTGCTACCGTCACCGTTGCACATCATGAAGTATTCATTCATTGCTGGCCTGTTGGCCGTCGCCGGCGCCAATTGCAAGCCCACCTCGCACATCGAGAACGAGGCCGTACCTGTCGAAGACCTGCGTGCAGTCCCCGAAGGATGGACAGCCATTGGTACCCCAGCAGGACATCGCAAGCTCCCATTTCGCATTGCTGTTCGTTCGGTAAGTCGATCCGTGACTTTTCTACGTGACTACGCACAGGTCTCGGTCAAAGAGTACTACATGCAAGATACTAACATTTGCAGGCTGACAACAACATTCTGGAGCGAACTCTCATGGAAGTTTCGGACCCCAACCATGTTCGGTATGGGCAGCACCTCAAGCGCGACGAGCTCAGAGATCTCATCAAGCCACGCGCTGAGTCTACCAAGGCCGTCCTGAGCTGGTTGGAAGAATCAGGCATCAGCTCTAGAGACATCAAGAACGATGGTGAATGGATCACTTTCCACGCGCCCGTCGAGAGAGCCGAGTCGATGCTAGGCACTACGTTCAAAACATACCAGAACGAAGTTCGCCGAGACGTCAAGAGAATCCGATCCCTGAACTATTCTGTGCCAAAGTCTGTCCGCGACCACATCGACATGATTCAGCCGACCACTCGTTTCGGCCAGATCAAGGCAGAGCGCAGCAACGTCCTTACCCAGGAAGCAGCTCCATTCTCTGTTGCTGCAGTCAATGCCTCCTGCAACACTGCTATTACGCCAGCCTGCTTGAGTGACTTGTACAACTTTGCAGATTACAAGATTGACCCCAAGGGAGCCGTGAAGCTCGGAGTGAACGGCTTCTTAGAGCAGTACGCGCGCTATGCAGATCTCGAACAATTTACATCAACATTTGCGCCGAATGCTGGTAGCAACTTCTCTTTCACCTCGGTAAACGGTACGTACGTTGTGTATAGCTCGTCAAGTGGTTACTGACGTCGACGACAGGCGGCAAACTAGACCAAAACTCGACTGATGACAGTGTTGAGGCCAATCTCGATATCGAATACACCGTGGGCCTGGTTGACCCCACCATCGAGACAATCTTCTACAGCACTTCTGGACGCGGCATCCTTGTTCCTGATCTTGATCAACCAACTGAAGCTGACAACGCTAATGAGCCGTATCTTGACTTCTTCACCTACCTTGCCGGTCTTCCTGACGGCGAGCTCCCGCAAGTGCTTACCACCTCCTACGGCGAGGATGAGCAGAGCGTACCTGCCACATATGCGAAGAAGGTCTGCGACATCATCGGCCAGCTGGGCACCCGCGGCGTATCCGTCATCTTTAGCAGTGGAGACACCGGTGTCGGCTCGGCCTGCCAGACCAACGACGGCAAAAACACAACCCGATTCCTGCCCATCTTTCCTGCGTCCTGCCCGTACGTGACCGCAGTTGGAGGTACCTACAGGGTCGAGCCTGAGCGCGCAGTTTCCTTCTCGTCCGGCGGTTTCTCAGACCTCTGGGAGCGCCCTGCCTACCAGGACAAGGCTGTCAGTACATACCTGGACAAGCTTGGCAGTCAGTGGGAGGGCCTCTACAACCGTAATGGACGTGGCTTCCCGGACGTCGCTGCTCAAGGTCAGGGCTTCCGTGTCGTTGACAAGGGTCGTCAGATCTCCGTTGGCGGCACCAGTGCCTCGGCACCTGTTTTCGCATCTGTCGTCGCGCTTTTGAACAACGCTCGTCTTGCCGCTGGTCAGCCGGCACTGGGCTTTCTTAACCCATGGATTTATAGCAAGGGCTACCAGGGCCTTACTGACATCAAGGATGGAGGTTCGACTGGATGTATCGGCAGGTCCATCTACTCAGGCTTGAAGGCTCCTCTGATCCCTTACGCATCGTGGAACGCGACTGAAGGTTGGGACCCAGTCACCGGCTATGGCACCCCGAATTTCAGTGACCTGCTTGAGCTTTCTCAGGGTCAGTCCTACGGCGTCCCTTCGGAGTGGCGCGCGTAGGCTTTTCGGCGACGCAAACAACACGGTGGCACTGTAGATTAGTTTAGTGACTGCAACAATACAATGAGCGGACAGATTTTCTCTCAGTGTTGTTGAGTTTCTATCAGTGCTGGAATAAGGCATGAGGCATGAAATCTCGTCTGCGCAGACGCCACGGCCTCGCTTCATTCGTCGCTGAACAGCCACATCCGCTAATGTCAAAACCTTCTTCACACTTCCACATTTGTCTAGCAAG
Source organism: Phoma sp. RAV-16-625 (assembly GCA_004335185.1). Lineage (NCBI taxonomy): Eukaryota > Fungi > Ascomycota > Dothideomycetes > Pleosporales > Didymellaceae > Phoma > Phoma sp. RAV-16-625. The sequence goes on from SAUA01000101.1 coordinate 21,763, forward strand.
GACACCAACATCTCTCTGGCCTTTGGAATTTTTTTGAGATCATAGAACGCAATTGCTAAGAGCCTTGCCGTTTCGCCTTCGGCTCCAAGCATTTTGCCGCTATCCCAACGAGCTGCCTCATCCGGTTAAGGCGCCTCTCTTATCTGCAACAAGCATTGGCCGCGAGGCTTGAGCCGCCTCTAGGTTAGAACGAACCAGGAACGCTCATCTGCAAGCACCGAGCTGTCCGCCTGAACGAACAATCCTGATTATCACTATTCCCGCTCCAGCAAATGGCGATGCAGCGCACACGAACGACTCGCGTGACAGGCATGCTCGACCCGTTTAATTGGTCTTTGCCACGAGATACAGTATGAAGAGAGGCATTGCGCCGATATCAAAGTGTGGAGGGAACGGTGTGGGTCTGGTTAGGCTTGATGTTGGTGCAGCCTTTTCGCTCGGTAATTACCTAGCTCCAAGGTGCTGCGAGCTCAAGTTGTTGCTGCAAAAAGCTCACGGGAACTCTATGAAGAACGCAGGCTTTCACACAGGTAAAAGCATCAGATTGTGGTATACTCGTCTTGCCAACTCGCCTGACAGCGCATGTGCATACAGGAAAACCCGATGACTTGGTGGCTGGACGAGCTTTGCGGAGTACGACTACGTCCTGCCTAATCAGGTATGGAGCTTGTCCATGTTGGCCATCGGCTCAAGCTATCACGGTCTGTGCATTACAACCGTAGATAAATGTCGCGCTGCGGTAGGTAAGCTCCGAGGTGACGTCGAGGGTTGGAATCATACTTGAAGTCGAAGGCGTCCGGATTTTGGTCTTCAGCAGCCTCCGAATCAAGTTCCACGAACAGCCAAAATGCAGCTCATCACCTCTCTCCTTGCCATTGGTGGCCTTGCGACCAATGTTGCTGCCCGTAACCCGGCTAAGTCTGTTGGCAAGAAGTTTGATCTTCCCAGGCCGCAGCTTGCTCGCTCTGCGCACAATGTCCAGCACGTCAAGCGCCAGTACACTGTGAACGAGACCACACCCATCATCACAGCTCCTGGTGCTAAGAGTATGTTTTTTCCTTATAGAAATAACTGCGGCTGCTAAAATTGAGAAGAGTTCGCCGTCAACGGTACCGCCGGTGCCATCCCAGACGTCAACTTCGACATTGGCGAATCGTACGCTGGCCTCTTGCCAATAAGCGACAAGAAGAACGAGACCTCCGAGCTGTACTTCTGGTTCTTCCCTTCGTCAAACCCGGACGCTGGTGATGAGGTCACAATCTGGCTCAACGGTGGACCAGGTTGCTCGTCCCTCGAGGGTTTCCTGCAGGAAAACGGACCTATTAGCTGGCAATATGGCAGCGGTCCTCGCGCAGTTTACAACCCTTGGAACTGGTGAGTTTTTTTCCACAATTTCTTTGGCGAGCATAGTTGGCAGTTGGTGTTACTCGCTCGTTGGTTGGAAAGTCCCCTCTTTCACCACTACCATCACGTTAAAGCCACCTACTGACAATCCAAAGGGCAAATCTTACCAACATGATCTGGGTCGAGCAACCAGTTGGCACTGGCTTTACCCAGGGTACACCGACCGCAACCAGCCAGGAAGAGTCTGCTGCACAATTCCTCGGCTTCTGGAAGAACTTCATGGAGACCTTCGGCCTGAAAGGAAAGAAGGTCTACATTGCAGGTGAATCTTACGCGGGGAGATATGTGCCATTCATCGCAGATGCCATGCTGAACGAGAACAACACCGACTACTACGACGTCAAGGCTGCCTTGATCTACGATCCCAGTGTGGCTGAGGACACTCTGCTCGAGGACATCCCAGCCGTCCCCTTTGTCGACCGCTGGTCTGGCCTCTTCAACTTCAACGAGTCTTTCACCAAAGACATCCACGAGCGTGCCGACAAGTGTGGGTACACCGAGTACATGGAGAAGTACCTGACTTTCCCTCCTGTCAGCAAGCTCCCGACGCCTGCCCACAACGCTTCTGAGCCTGAATGCGCTATCTGGGGCGACATTTACAACGCTGTTATGTTGACCAACCCTTGCTTCGACGTTTACGCTGTTGCCACTACCTGCCCTCTGCTCTGGGACGTGCTTGGCTTCCCCGGCTCGTTCGACTACCTGCCCCCTGGCGAGGACACCGTCTACTTCAACCGCACCGCTGTGCAGAAGGCCATCAACGCGCCCATCCAGGAGTGGAACGAGTGCTCCAACGGCGTCCTCGACACCGACACTTCGCCTCAGTCGAGCTGGGAAGTCATCCCTCGCATCACCGAGAAGCTTGACCGCTTCGTCATCGTCCACGGCGAGCTCGACTACATTCTGCTCTACAACGGTACTCTTATGACCATCCAGAACATGACCTGGGGCGGTCTGCAAGGTTTCCAGGAGGCGCCCAAGGACGAGTTCTTCGTGCCTTACCACGAGGACATCAGCCTGACGAGCTTGAGCGCCAAGGGTGTTATGGGAACCACACACACTGAGCGCAAGCTCACTTGGGTCAGCCAGGCTTTGTCTGGTCACATGGTTCCTCAGTACCAGCCTAGCAGTGCGTACAGGCAGGCCGAGTTCCTGCTCGGTCGCATTCCCAGCCTTACCTCCACCGAGCCGTTCACTACGCTCAGGGGCAGTAACTCGACTGCGAAGAGGGATCTTGGTGTTATGCGCAGCTACTAGAGTGTGGTGCGGGAGTGAAGTAGACGATTTTACGAAGTAATATGTACTGCTTCTATGGCATATCAATGAAGACCATTCCTTGTATCATTAGCGCACTATTGATCACTCGAGTGCTTTATCATAAACGCCCGCAACGTGACCAGCCGCCTACAGAACGCCTCAAAGAAGGCCTTAAACACGCCATCGAACTCCCTGGAGACGATCGTGTAGAAGATAATTCCGCATGAAGACGCCCGCAATGCTCTCAGACGCTTGCGAAGAGGCAAACACTCGTGACAAGTATAGTACAACGGAAGCTTCATATCTAGTCTTGCTGTCGCATGAACCAAAAAAAAAGTGTCCACATTTTCGTTATCTTTGCTTGTCGGTGCAATTGTTGAGCCGCATGAGTCTTAGAGAGCACTGGCTGCCGCCACCCCACGATCTCCGCCCTTCTCCCCGCTGCATCACGTCAACACCACTTTGCCCACCATGACACATTTACACCACGTCCCGCTCTCAAGTTCGCTCAACGTCTCGTGTAGCCACAATGTCCTCAATCGACCTCCCCCTCACGCGTGACTCCATTGCCGCTGCGCATGCTCTCATTAAACCGCACATCCACAGCACACCCGTGCTCACCAACACTACACTCTCTAACCTCGCTTCTACGCCACAGACCTCCGAAGCGCTCAAGGGCACACCCTGGGAAGGGCAAGAGCCCGCGAGGCCAAAAATTAGGCTGTTCTTCAAGGCGGAGAACTTCCAGAAGATCGGAGCGTTCAAGGTTAGAGGCGCGTTCCATGCGGTGTTGAGGTTGGTGGAGGAGTTGGGGATTGAGGAGGTTAGGAGACAGGGTGTGGTTACACACAGCAGTGGTAAGTGTCTTTTGATAAGCACAGTTGGGTCGAGATATTCAACGTCATCCCTTCCCTACCCCCACCGCCTCTACCACTCGCGCGATTCGCAGGCAATGCTGACTGCTCTTTTACAGGCAACCATGCACAAGCCCTCGCCCTGGCCGCCCGCACTTTCGCGATCCCCGCGCATATCGTCATGCCGTCCATCTCCACGCCGAGCAAGATAGAAGGCACGCGTGCTCAAGGCGCCATATTGCACTTCTCCGGCTCCACCGCCGCCGAGCGCGAAGCCGTCGTCGCAGATGTGATTAAAGATACCGGCGCGACCCTGATCCCGCCGTACGACCACCCGCACATCATGCTCGGGCAGGGCACCATGGGCAAAGAGATTGAAGAGGAGGTTGCCGCTCTGCTCAAGAACAAGCCAGAACTCAGCATCCACCACGCGAGCGCAGGAACGGAAAGCGAGAAGGAGAACAACGGGCTGGACGCACTCATCGCGCCATGCGGCGGCGGCGGCATGTTATCCGGCAACGCGATCTACTTCCACAACAGCCCGACCCGTGTCTTCGGCGCAGAACCCTCTTTCCAAGGCGCCGACGACGCGCGACGCGGCGTCTCAGCCGGCACACGAATCACGAGCGTAAAAACCTTGACCATTGCCGACGGCCTGCGAACACCCCTAGGACCCCATACCTGGAACATCATCAGCGACAAGAACTACGTAGCCGGACTGTACGCCGTGACGGAGCAGAACATCAAAGACGCGCTGCGGCTGGTGCTGGAGCGCATGAAGTGCTTCGTTGAGCCTTCTGCCGTGGTGGGTCTCGCTACTGTGCTGTATAATGAGGAGTTTAGGAAGAGGGTGGAGAGGGAAGCGGGTGAGGAGGGGTGGAATGTCGGGCTTGTTTTTAGTGGGGGGAATACGACTATTGAGGCTATTGTGAAGATGTTTGGTGATGTGGGTAAGGAGGAAGCTGAGCGGGAGGAAGGCGTTGTAGGTGCCGACGGTAAGAAGGTTGCTGAGAACGTCGCTGGGTAAGGGAGAAGTCGCAATTCTTGAGATCTGTCAAACATTTGTTTATGAAGAAATCTTTGTCAGAAAGTATGGCGATTGATGTATAGTGGGGCAATGTGATGGCATGAAAACTCCCGAATGTTTGCAACAACAGATCGAATGACGAAAGAGTGTATTGAAGTTGTTGATACACAACAACAAAGTTCCTACCCTAAATGACCCAAGGTCAACACAGAAGCTGTTGCTGGGCGCCACCCACAACCATCCCATACAGATACCTCCAACCTACACCAATCACCTGCCACTCTTGATCACGATGCGCTTCTTCACCTCCAGATGCTCAGGCGTGACAATGTCGATATCGTCGCTCACGATCAGCTCGACTTTGCCCGCCGTAACTACGAGGTTAGCCTCCTCAAGGGCGCTCAGGAACTCGTCATCGATCGGATAGCGAAAGTCGGCGCGAATGTGCAAAGTCAGCGCAGCCAAGTTGCTGAAGCCGATCCAAGGATCGGTGAGGCCGTGGAGGTGGCGCGCAGCTGGGCAGTAATTCAGCAGTTGGTCGCCGCTGGTAATCTTGCATTGCGTACGGTATTGAGATGAGGTCTGGGGGAGGACAAAGACCTTCTGTGCAGTGAAGTAGTAGTTCTCCAGGACGATCTCGATGTGCATCGAGCGCAGATGGTGGCGGAAGTGGCGTCGAGGAAGCGGAGCTGGCAGCGAGGTGAGGAAGTTTGACCAGTAGTTGTACAGCTGGCAGTGCTTGAAGCTGAAGGTATAGTTTTCGTAGAAAGCTTGCATGAAGAAAACGGCGAAGCCAGTGGAGACGTTGCGAATCCGGTTGATGGCGTAGTATCGGTTCAGAATTGCAAAGGTCTTGGGAGTGATGACAGTGTTAAACCTTGACTTGGGGGGGAACATGGACACCGCGACTTGCTTGAATATCTGGAGGATGAGCTCGTCGGGAAGTCGAGAGATTAGAGGGCCAAAAGGCGACACTGTAGCCGGAATGACGAGCTGAGGCATTGAAGCCGACAATGGGGTGGCCATCTGAGCGTTCGTCGACAGGAGGTAGAGAAAGAGAAGCAACGACGGTTCGATACAAGCGTGGAAAACGTTGAATGGTTGGATGACCTGAAAGTGAGAAAAGTAAACCCTTATGTAGGGAGCTTTTGCGGCCTGCGCCGCTTCGCTCGTCCATCGAGGTATTCTCATCGTGAGTGGAAAGGAGGCTGGAGACGTAGGTGTTCGTCATATCAAGTCTTCTCAAGTGGTGAAAGCTGTGCTCCATGGCGGATTCTATCCTGCACTTCCGTTCTGATTTGCTGGAAGGCTTCACGTGAAGGGCTGGGAGAAGAATGGCCCCTGCTTAACCGATTTCTCGTTTGCGTCCAGCTTCTAGGGCTACAGCGGTCGAGCTCCGATTGGCAAGACAAGCCACGCTCGCGAAGCCAAGTGAACGCTCTCAAGATGTGTCGCGGTCGAGCTGTTCATCCTCAATGTCTTACGGAGAAAGTCTCCGTAGCGGTGCGAGCCATCGAGTCGGTTCATCTACAGATCACATTTGGCGATGACGGGCTCGGGTACGGTGCTGCTTTGCAGGAATGACGTGGCGCCACGAGCGAGACAAGCGTTGAACACAGGGGCAGGACACTAAGTCGTGGCAATGCCCGTATTTGGTGCTAGAGTCAGCGTACCTCTGTGGTAGCTACAGGAGAAACCTTTGTAATCTCAATTGGACCACGATGCTCAGGTCAGAGAAGAGTGGTAAGCCGAACGTTTGGATGTATACTGAGCAGCTAGAAGGTCGTTCCAAATGAATGCCAACCATGCGGTCACATCATCAGAGGGCTGTCGCCTTTGCGAGGCTCAAGAGACCATTACGAAAGTTGGTGGTTGAGCATGTTTTTCCAAACACATACAGTAATGTCTGCTGTTGTGTTTACGGAGTCCAAATGGCGACATGGAGCTTCCACCGTACATCACACTCACCACGAGTAAGAGCAGCATGATGTAGGTCTGCTGAAAGCAGATGAGGTGAGTTGTTTGGGAGAGGAGGAATGGCTTTTTATGATCTGCAACAGTGATCAGTGCACGTCTAACAGCGACCAAGCGCATGAGAGGTGGGTACGGGGATCGTAACTGCTCGCTGGCTGTAGGTAGAAGACGCATTCCTATGAAATCGTGGTGAGGATTGGATTCATATATAACTGCCAGAAGCTGTGTCTTTATCAATGATGTTAGTATCGAGGTGAGGCGATTAAAAGTCTGTAGAACTTCTACGCATCAAGTCAGCTCAATCACTTGTCAACTGTGGGCCCTGCAAGCTGCAAAGCCATGGGTTGAGCTGAGCTGCTGGGCGTTCGCAGATGTTGATTGCGGCAAATTGTGGTGTTGAAGAGAAAGGCAGGGACAAACGAGATGTTGGCTGGGGCGCCCGTGCGCGGCTCCGGTTGCGGTCGCCCCGCAAGCGACACCGCCAATGTCCTTTCACCTCGAAGCAGTCGCAAGCTTCGACACCGCCAATGGGCAAACAGGAAAAGGCATTGGAAATGCCATGACCAAGAGGCCTTACGACAGTATAGCAGCCTCGTCGTATGCACCTCCTGGACGGCAAGCCTCGCATGATGCAGACGGCGATGGGAGTCACGAGGACGGTGAAGAGCTGTCACTGAAGAAGCCGCGGTCCTTCATGGCTACCCTGGTATGTGGAGATACCATGCACTTGACACATGCGATGCTGATTCTATAGGCCTGCGATATTTGTCGATCCAGGAAGACACGATGTGACGAAGACCGGCCAAAATGTGGCTATTGCCGGACGATGAACCTGGAGTGCACTTACCAAGTACCCCGAGCCACCAAAAAGGATCAGTCGATGACAGTGGCGATCAATGCGATCCGCCGGCTCGAGGCCAAGATCGAGGATTTGACGGCTGTGGTGAGCGCTTCGAAAGATGCCTCTGCAGCGCCTCCACCGGCCTCAGTGCAACCCTTCGACCACCGCTCGCCTATGTCGACACTTTCGCAGCCGAGTCCGAGGAACGACGCTCAGGGACCACTCCTTCCACGCCATGACCGAATGAGCGTTCATGAGCTGGCAATGTCACCACAAGCTGCAGCAACGCCAGGCAAGAGTCCGTTCGCGGGACCAGAGACGCAGACCAAGGTAGCACTTTCTTTCAGTCAGCATCGAGTGGCTACATGGCCTGCTGTAAAGCAGGTGTTGCCTTCGGAATTCGTTTCGGCATGCGAAGAGCTATCGCAGGACTACGTCGCCGAGATCGAGAGCCACCGGGCGCCTTTGCCAGTGCACATCAACCGACCGATGGGCACACATCCGGAGTCGTGGCTTATGGATCTGCCGCAATCTGTCGTGAAGGGTGTTGCAGATGCGTACTTCGCCGTCTTCCATCGCAACTCGCCAATCTTGGACAAATTCCACTTCTACTCGAGCACGCTGGGCTCAGCGGTGGAGACTGACTTTGGTTACGACATCGAATCGTGTCTAGTCCTGATTGTACTCGCCTTGGGTTGTTTGGCAATAAAATCACACGAGGAGGGAGACTTTGCCTTGCCATCACGTTCTGGTGCACAGGAAGGCGGCTATGTTCGTCCTGACTGGTATGACCTTGTGATGGATGACTTACCGGGGCTGAAGTTTTTCAACGAGGCCAGGAAACGTTTTGGATTCCTCATGACTCAGAATGGCCTTCAGGCAGGCCAGTACTACATGCTATCGACGCTGTACTATGCGCAAACATTACGGCCCATGGACTCTTGGACGACGGTGAACCGAGCAGCACTGTGTTGCACGAGTATCTTGACCCGAACGGAAGCTATCGACTTCGACGATTGGGAGGGCGACATGTTTTCCCGACTCTTCTGGAATACGCTCATGTACGAGACGGTCATTACGCAGGAACTAGACACGCTACCTCACAGTGGACTCCTTGCGTTTGAGCCTGACATCCCACTACCAAAGTTCACGCCCTGCCCGAGGCCTAAGACGTCTATATCTGGGCTGATTACGGACGAAGACGAGTCGTTGTTCAACTTCCACTTTCTTGCGCAGGCTGCGCATCGCATCATTCTCACTCGTGTCAAACAGAACATCTACTACTATGCGGCCAAGGAAGCCTTCCCGAATGCTAGCATCACAGGTGAGATGCATCATCAGCTCGAGCAATGGCGAGCCAATCTGCCACCTTCGTTGCAGTTTGCGGACAGTGAAAGCGCCGACGACTCGCCCAGCCCTGCACATGTCATTGCAAAGGCTATGCTGCGCAGTCGGTACCTGGTTGCCAAGTTCCACATCGGCCGTCCGTTTCTCTACAAGGCATTGCATGCGCCCGAGTTCACCAACGATGCAGAGTATCGAGAGGTTCGAGACGGCCTTCAGGGCGGCATGTTTTGGCCCACGACGATGGGACTCTGCACACAGATGCTGTCCGCGTTGCCGATCAAATTCGGTTGGTGCTGCCAGTGCTTCGGACAGGTGCTGCTGTTCCACGCGGTTGCACGATCGTCAGACGCGAAGCTGAGGGAGACGTTACCGGCGGGCTGGCAAGAGTGGGTGCACATTATGATGGTGCTCATTGAGAAGTGCGCGAGAGAAAGCCCAGGTATCGCAAAGGACTTTGAGTTGCTCAGTCTGTTGTAAGGGTCGTGAGGATGCTGCACCGCCACAATGCAATAGAAACCGTGCCCCTGAGCCTCTTCATCTGTCTTGCCCCATACTGACAGAATCAGTGTGTGCATGTAGAGAAGAACGGTCTCTCCTGCGAATTTGGAACGTACGATGAGGTATCGCAAGTACGACCGTGGCTGAACGAATGCAGTGCACTGTCGCAGAGGTGTGGGATCGTGAACCTCAAGGGCAGCAGTGCGTGGTTGGAGCGCGTTCCTGAGTGGAACGCACTTTGCACGAGCGTGTTGCAATGCGACAAGACTAGGCCTTGGGCGAGGTGAGGCAGTTGTTTCAGGTGTGGCTGCGGAGGATTACGCGTCGATCGAGGTCAAATTTGGTCCTATACGAGTGCTGACGGGGGCTAGGCAGCCAGGCCTGTTGCTTCGAAAAGCTTGAGTGTACAAGCTGCTCAGACTTGAGCGTCCTGAATCGATGCGTGTTTATCATATCCCCATGTCTCGCGACCAGCAGCCATCCTCTGTGGATCGACCTGTCACGCTTCTTGCCTCGAGACCACGACGCAGCCCCGTGGTGGCGGTCGGACGGCCCACAGCGGCGTCAGCGGCATGAAGGCGGCCGCTTTCCCGCATTGGCACGTAGCGTTATGACAGCTGCAGCCGATCCTTGTCAGTCTAAAGTAAGGCGACGTTCAGGAGCGTGGCTCAGGCATTTTGTTTGGCGTGTCTCTTTGTCGGCGTGTTGCACCTCGAGCAGCCCCTTCTGTACGCTCTTTCTTTGTCTCTTTGCTGTGCAGCACACACCTTTGCGCCTTCCCTTCTCTCGCTGCCCCACTGCTCTCTGTCCGCCGGCGCTGGGAAGCAGATTGACGGCCACCTACCTACGCAACGCTGACGCTGACGCAAAGCCCACCCACTCCCTCTTTGTGCCGGCGACGAACAACGAATCACGTCCTCGCGAGTCCCTCGACAAACCCTCGAGCCCGCCCACCAGTCTCTCGCCCCGCACACATCCTCTACCTACGCGCGGCATGGGGGACTATTCGTACCACTCTTTGGTGAACATGGGGCCTCAGGGTCGGTGGCGCAAACCGCTGTTGATCACGATCCCCATCATCCTCCTGTTCATCATCTACAGCTCCGGCTTCAGCTACACGCCAGCCAGCGCAGTTACGCCTACAGAGTGAGCAGCCAGGCCCGCCTCCACTGCGCGTGCGCGTGCGCTAACCGCCGCCTGGCAACAGCCTCCCCGCCGCCCATAATGTCTCGCTCGTCGAGGAAGACCCTACCATGCCCGCCATTATAAAGGCCCTCTACGGCCCCATTCTGCACCCAATTGACGCTGCCAACTTCACCGACGAGGACGGCGACGTCTACCACCTGCACGGCAAGCCCAAATTCACAAAGAAGCTGGGCAAGAAGGTGCTCATCCTCGACATCGACAGCAGGCCGCTCACAGGTGAAGGCCAGCTTATGAACAAGGACCTGAAATGGAAGGGCATGCGACCGCTCTCGGCCGGCATGCTCAGCCACTACATGTTTGGTGGGCAGCTTAATTCGCAGTGCATCCACGCGCACGCTGACACGGCACAGCAAGCATCCACGGCTACGACTACAAGTTCATCCGTGCCCCCGACTACGCCGACCGCTGGGGTACGTGGGTCAAGGTGCCCATGATGAAGGAAGCCCTCAAGACGCACGACTACATCGTCTTCATGGACTCGGACGTCATGTTCCACTACCCCCACCTGCCGCTCGAGTGGCTGCTGAACTACTGGAACATGACCGATGACACGCTCGCCATGATGTCCATCGACCCCAACGAGCCGCAGAACTACGACGCCAAGGGCAACCGCTACCTGAACACCGGCTTCGTCATTGCCCGCCAGAGCAAACGCACGCAGGAAATGTACAAGGCCTGGGCCGAGTGCCCCTCGGAGACAAAGTACAAGGGCTGCGCAAGATGGAAGACGGACTGGGCGCACGAGCAGGCTGCCTTTGGCAACTACCTTCGCTACGACTACGACCGACCGGACGATATCCGCGTACTTCCCTGCGTCGAGGCCAACGGCGCGCCGGAAGCTGAGAACCGCGGTGGGTGCAAGGGCATTTTCGTCAGGCATTTCTGGGTCAACAAGAACCTTGTGGCTAAGAACCTCGCCGACTCGGTCATGCAGTACTTCCTACCCAGGCTGCACCAGCTGTATCTCTCGACTGCAAGCGAACACATCGTCAATGCAAAGGGCTTCAAGCTGGAAGGAGCAGAACTGATCGAGCTGACTGATGAAGAGAAGGAGGCTAAGAAGAAGGATGGCAACAAGAACCAAAAGGACGAAGGTTTTTAGAGGACGTCTTCGCTGGGCTTCTCGGACATTCTACTGCCACCGTTGTTACAACAATTGTCAGGGGTCGTCTTTACGTACGACTGAACCATCATACAAGCGCATCAGTAACGAGCGTTTGGAATTCGCCAGCATCTCACAAGGCGTCTCTGGCTCCATGTCCGTTGATCAGGACTCTTCTTTGACCGCTCAATCTGGCTTGAGCATCTGGACACAACACGATATCCCGGGGCCAATTTTCCGTTTACATGACACGAAGCCCAATGCCGAATGGCATATTTTGTCATGATTGTATATCAGTAAAGGGGCATTTTAGACTTGAGGCGTTCCACAGGCATTCCTATTTGCGTACGAGCATGATACAGAGACCCAAACTTAGACACGGGAAGGCGCGCGGATCTATTTCTGGTTACATACTTGGCGTGTACGAAGCTTTTTTGCAGACAGTTGTTACGATTTGCGAATAGAGTCTGTGCGAGATCTTTTGGAGGTCTTCATTGTCGACTGATGGGTGACATGCTGCACTGCCGTTCTTTGAAGTTTGAGTTCTGGAATTGCATACACCCTTTCGGTAGCAGCGGCAGATGGCGACTCTACACTGTTCTCTCGTTGACTCTTGGGCTAGGAGCGGGCTTTCGGCAGTGTATAGCCACCCATGTCATCGAAGAACTTACCCCCCTCTGCCATTATCGCAGCAATCTCTTCACCTAGCCATTCCTTCGTTAACGCAGTTCTTGCTGTCTCAATCTCCCTCACAACACTTCCCGCTACCTAGCGACAGCCTGTCAGCGGAACCGTAGACTCAAGTCAGAAAGCGACCTACCATCACACTATGACCCTTCCTCAGAGGATCCAAACTGGTAGCCACGATAGCATCCGCGACGTTCTCGACCGTGTTGGCCGGCAGTCCCCTCTCCTTCCACTGCTCCGAGTAACCGGTGGTGATGTAAGTCGGCGTGAAGAATGGCGCTACGACATTAACCCTCACGCCCAGCTCATTCGCCTTGCGCTGCGCCGCACGACCCAGGCCAACAATACCGTGCTTGGACGCGATGTACGACACTACACCTGTGCCGCCAAAGTACCCAGACGTCGACGCAATCAACACCACTGACCCACGCGAGCCGTCGGAATCAGGGGTGTTGGAGCTCATGGCGTGCATGGCTAGTCTCAGCGCTGCTGTACGTCAGTCCTCCACTATCACCCAGTCAAGGACAGACAGTGTACTATTCATGGCCCCCTTCAAATTCACCCCAACAACCTCCCAAGCCCCTTTCTGCTCCACCAACCCCCCCTCCTCATCCTCCTCGAACTCGAAAAACCCCTCACTCTCCATCATCCCCGCATTCGCAACCGCGACATCCACGCGCTGGAACTTCTCTTTCGCGGCGCGGAACAGCCCCCGCATATCCGCCCAGTCCGTCACGTCTGCCTCGTGGAACAGCACGCGCTGCGGGTCTGCGAGCGAGGCGATGAGGGACTTGGCTGCGTTTCTGCTGCTGGGAAGGTCGGCTAGCACTACGTTGTGGCCCTGGGCGTGGAAGGTGCGGATTGTTTGGGCGCCGATGCCGCGGGCGCCGCCTGTTACGATTACGGTTTTGGGGGAGGTGGACATCTTGGGATGGGTGGAGCTTAATTGTGTTGGGAGTGTTGGGGGCGTGGTGATGGCAGGGTGTATCAGAGGGGTCGTTGACTATAGGGCGTGCTCAGCTGTTATCATTGCTTTGCTTGCTCCACCTATTCTAAGCACCGCAAAGTGCGCTTGGTGTGCTATCTGCGGTGATGTCTGATGGATAGTCGGGAAGGCTAGCTTGCCCCGCATGGGGTGGAGTTTACCCCGCACAGTGAAGGAGACCTGATTCCTGGACTCCAGGACAGAAGATATGCGCTCGACAGCGTACAGTACCGGTTGATTGATGCGATTACAATGATGAGGCTAATGTCACTTTGTACTCTTCGAACAGAGTACGTTGAGACGCCAGACCCGACAGCATGAATGATCCCATCCTCACATCTACTAATCGACCTGCGGTTGAAACTTCGGATACCGTCCGAATCGAAACTCCTTCGCAACAACCTCTTTAGTAGTCCACCTCACTTGATGTTCAACAGCGGCACTCGCAGCCCACGACTCACCTCACGAAGCTCACCTTCAGGTACGCCAACCACAAACCTTGTCCACCGCTCCTCGCCCTCCATCGCAGCAGCAAGCGTGAACTTCTGCAGCACCGGCATCTCAAACATATCAGCCGCTTCGGCAGTCGCCCCACGATACTGCCGATACGCGATCCTCAAGCACTTCACCCTGAACGCCAGAGACTTCCCATTGCGAACGCACTGTCTCATATATTCATTGCGAGTCCCAAGTCGCAAGACCGAGATCTCCAGCAAACTCAGATTTGGAAGCTGGGCTAGCCCGCTGGGCGCTTTGCTCAGCAGCCCAAATGTATGTCTGTCAAAACCGCTTATCACCATGTGCAGACGGCGCACATACCCGCGCATAGCAGGCTGGGGTAGATACACAGACAGGCTCGGGGCCTGGGACTCTGTGTTCCATTTGCGGTCGTAGTTGAGGCTGAAGCTGTGCTGGGTGTAGAAGGCTTCTTGCACGAGGGGTTTGAGCTCGGGGATGGAGAGGAGCGGGATGACAAGATCGCTGAACGTGGGGAAGTTCCAGTATCGGTGGTCGTCGAGATGGTAGTAGCATGGTAGATGGGCCTGGCGAGGAAGCCTGAGCGTTACGGTGTACTCGAGGATTTGGAGTTTGAGCTCTTCGGATAGGGTGCGCCAGTTGTCTAGGAAAGAGCGTTCAGCCATTGTGGCGGCGCAGTGAGTATCACGGATAAATGGAAAGAGACATGTTGGTAAGTGATGTTTCGAGATGTATACGGACTCAAGTTGATGTAGGAGAGATGCAAAGGTGTAGGTAACCACTCGGCACGTGATCCGAACCTGACATACGTTCACTGTGACCAACTGTTGCAAATCTGTGCAACTCCTCCAGGTACTACTTGAGCCGAATGGAATCGCTTCAACCGCCTCAAGATATTTGAGTGAGTAGTGTTGTAAGTCGATGATGAAGAGAGAATCTTCAAGTTGTGGAAATGACCTTGAAACTTTGACAAGATGAACTATGATGATCGTTCAAATTCAACCAACCTTTCGCATGCAATAGCATGCAAATCTTCCTATATCTATGACTGGCAATACAGCTGACATTTCTATAATACTCTTCATTAAAGACAGTGTGGGAAGTACAGTGAGTGCATCAGCATGTGACCGGTTGAGCTCCATATCGCTAATGACCAGCTGAAGGCAAGCTCGGTGTCTTGAACCTTTTGGTCTAGTTGCTGCTTTTCGTTCTCAAGAGCCTGCTCGAGCTCGCTCTTAGAGCTCTGATCTTGTCTCGTCATGCTCCTTAGCCGCTTCACTAACGCGATTTGAAGCTCGAGTTCTGTCCTTCGCTGATCGTACTTTTCCCTAGAAACTGTGTGTTCCTCGGTGTGCCTGTTGAGCTCAGTGATCTCGTCATTGAGTTGCTTGTTGGCCGCAGTGAATAATCGTAGGTTTTCTCGCCATTCAGGTTTCTCGCGTGCAAAAGCATTGTTCGTATTGCTAAGCTGGGAATTGTTGTCTTTGAGTAGATCATTATCAGCCTGTAGCTTGTTGTTAGCAGATGTAAGATCTGCATTAGTGCTTATGAGTAAGCTGACGGTAGTTTTCTACTTAGCAATTGTACTGTAGTGCTTATTGATAGTCTCTTGCTGCTCATCGATGGTGTCCTGGTGCTTATTGATACTGTTTCGGTGCTCATTTTGTAGAATCGAGGCGCGTTTGTAATTGGGTCATATCAGTCTTTATGTCTGTAAGCTGTGCAAACGTGTTTCTCTGTTGCTGTAATGCGGTAGTGTATTCTAGAAGAGTTAGATCAAGTTAGATACGAGGGTATGAAGTGAAATAACAAACCGAGAAGTAGCTTTGTTGTTCTCCTTGTGTCATCAGAGCTGCTCTGTGTCGCCTCAGATTGTGTAATGAGCGATTGTAGGCGTTGCTTTTCTTGATTCAGCGCCCTGCTCCTCTCTTGCAGATCTACGGGAGTGTGGTCATGGTGTTGAGGCTGGCTACGATGGAGCTTGCTTAGCATAAACTGCAGTCTGGCTGACGCGCGATACTGTTCATTGTACATGATCGTGGCTGATCATGTGTACCGGCCGCACTAAGAGCGGTAGGTGAGGCGTGAGGGCGTCGAGGTGATTGTTTCTGCCGCTATCACGCAACATGAGGCTATTTTTGCGCCGAGGGTGAGGGTGGTGGTGGTTCGAAGACGGAAACTGCAGAGCTACGTGACGTCTTCAGCCAAACTCTTGGCAAGCACAAGGCAACCGCGCTTGGACTGACGAGAAAATATGGTAAATACACCCTCACTGATCTCGCCTTCACCTGTACACGGGCGATCCACCCCACCTCGAGACAAAGCAGCACACAGAGATGCACTTCCTAGGACAACCCCGAAAACAGCATCAGTCAAGACGAGCAAAATCTCGTACCGATAGTTGAAGATAGATGCAGGCAGGAGATTGCTGGATTGTGGACATATGGGGACACGTCCTGCTAGGATTAGTGGAAAAGGTCAAGGGTATCTCGAAACGGCGGAAAAGCTCGTGAATACACCACGTTACAGCATTACGTACGCCCAGCTGAAAGACATCCTCGAGAAGAGAGCATACAGCATTTTTACTGTCCAGTCACTGACCTAGATGAACCGAGTTCCAAGGAAGTCAGGAGTAACCAAGTCGTTCCGCCATCGACAATCGCTTCTCCAGATGCGCAAGGACATCGACACCGAAACAACGTACACTTGTAGGTCTGAAGAAGATGTCAAGCGGCTGTTGATGATGAACATACTACACACGAAGACCTCCCAGCTCCAGCAACGTATCAGAGTACTTGACGTTGTAATATGTGTCGGCAACAAGATCAACCGCAATGTCCCATGGATGACGTCCAGGTGAGCTACCAGGCTTCAGAAGGCGAAGCCGACCGACACCTATGGAGAAAAGGAGGCCGGAAGCTCGAGCCGCACGGAGAGAACTCGTATCAACAGAATCTTCAAGATTTGCGGCGATACTACAGTCACATAGATTACAATGCGCACATACCCCAGAAAGAACCATACCAAGCACACGCGAGAGACACGCCGTTGAAATCCTCCGCAAAGCTTGGTAACGCTTAACATAAACCTCCGTCCCTACTTTCCATCTCGCGTTTCATCTTGGCGGGCTGGACCAAGCACGGTCGTGGTCTGTGGTTCGAAACCACCGCATGCCATTGGTGCGTCTGCGCGCGTCGGGACTGGCGGATGTGCATTGGGAATGGCTGTGGTCGTAGGCATATATAGGATACGGAGATGGGGACTGGATGGAGGGCGGGCGCCGTTGGTGGTGAGTCGTGGATCGTGAGAGGGGAAGGGGGAGAATAGGTATAAAAATGGTGGTTTGGATGCGCGTTGTCTATTTGGTATAGCACGCTCGTTTCGTAGTTTTACTGCATTCGCTCTTTGAATTATTACTTCCATTCTTTGCCCCATTACGCTCGCTACCATGAAGCTCACTCTCCTTCTTGCAATTCCATCGCTAGCTTCGGCACTGGCGTTCAACCCCTTCCGCCTCACCGGCTTCGAGCCTACCCGCACCACCGACCCATCGACGCAGAAGCGCTCCGATAGCTGGGGAGGCGCAGTTTCTCTCGGCCCCTCAAAGTCCACAATCACCCGCGCCGTCACCACCCTCGTGCCCGGTGCGGCGCCGTCGACGCAGAACGGCATGTTGTTCCTCTGGCCGGGCATGTCCAACGGCACCGGCGACCTGGTGCAGACGACGCTGGAATCGTGGACAGGTGGTAACAGCTGGTGCGGAGCCAAGCCGGGGCAGTGGTGCATCCGCAGCTCTCTGTTTGGCAGCTTTGGACAGCTTGATGGCCCGGCGAGTCCGGTCAGCGGAAACATGAAGGTTGAGATCCTGTACGAGTTGCTCTCTGATGGACAGACGTGGAAGCAGACTGCCACCGATCTCGGTAGCAAGAAGCAGCTGTCGACCTTCTCGCACAAGTCTGGTCCCTACATGGTACGTCGATGATCTAGTCTCACAGCTACTCGCTGGTGTGTGTACTGATAGAGCGCAGAGAGGCTACGGCACCGGCACAGAATGCGACCAGTCCTGCACGGGTACTATTGCTGCGCAGACGTATACGAATACCGTCATCACGCTTGCTGGGTCTGATCCTGCATTTGGTAAGACCATCTCTACCAGCAACGGAGCGACTTACAAAGGCCTTACCAACACTGGAAACGGCAAGGTTTGGACCATTGCTGAAATGCATGTGCCAAAGATGTAAGAATCCTCGTGGAGGCTGATGGATTGTAGTGTCCAATAGAAGTAGTTGAGGATGACCTGCAATTCGCGGTGACTACCAATCAGAAGCGTTTAACCCTCAACAAATCGCTACGGTGAGAAACTGATCAAGTGAGGTAAGGCTCATGCAATGTAACCCCGCGAATCCAGGGAGCTGAGCTCAGCATGTCACACACTTTCAGCCTCAACCGTCCTAAAACTCTTCGCGAGTATGACATGCGTGAATGACTGCGAGAATTCAGATAACGAACGCACCCAGCTTTGTCAGATGCCCATCGAAGTTTGCACCCAAGAATCTGGAAGAGATCATCGGGATCCGCGACGCGGCGGGCAGGTACAACGCAGCGGCGGTGGCGAATATGTAGCCAGCCGAGGTGCGGCGACGTCGTGCCTGAGCGATGGGCAGGTACCACGAGACATACAGGGATACCTACTCGACGTGAACAGGTGCGACTGTGCTTCATGATCGAAGCTGAGGAAGAAAGCGATGACGTCATGTGACAGCCTGCTAACTTCATGTGATCGACACTTGATGACTCCGCATCTACCACCCGCCATGGCACGTTCAGGATGGGGAAAGAGACGGTGAAGACGCGCAAAACGCGCATTGTCTGCATATCAGATACGCACAACAATACGCCAAAGCTTCCAGCAGGCGATGTGTTGATCCATGCCGGTGATTTGACAAATCAAGGCTCGTTTGACGAGCTCGAGCGGGCAGTGGCATGGCTTGAGAAGACCGATTTCGAGGTCAAGATTGTCGTCGCTGGTACTTGAGTTGATAGTAGTGAAGCTGGCACGACATGGCTAACTGGTGCAGGAAATCATGAAATCACGCTTGACGAGCCATTCTACGAGGAGAAAGGGGCCCGCTGGAAGTGGCCTGCTCCACAAAGCCCTCGAGGGTGTAGGAAGCTGCTACGAGAGTCGAAGACAATCACCTACCTGGAAAATGAGTCTGTGTTGGTATGCTTGAGAAAGCCAACCGGGCCACGTACGTGCTTTAGGGTGTTTGGGAGCCCGTGTACGCCTGGTCCTGGGAAATGGGCGTTTGAATATCAAGAGCAAGATGCCCAGGGTCTTTGGGCGGATATTCCAGACGACGTCGATCTTGTGGTAACACACACACCGCCCAAAGGGCACTGCGACGCTGCAACAAAGGACGACCGGTCTGGATGCCCTGCACTTCTACGAAGATTGGCTGAAGTCAGGCCGCTGCTGCATGTATGCGGTCATATACATGAGGCGCGAGGAGTCGAACGCATGAGCTGGAGTCCTGCCCGCAGCGACAGCCTTGTTGAAAGCGTAGAGAATTGGGTCGACCCTGGAAGTGGCAACAAGAAGCTCTCACTACTGGATCTGACGTCCAAGTCAGGGCGTTCTTTGGGCAATAGCGCGAGTACGACACGTCAGAATGTGCCTGACTCGCTCCAGCAAGGTGTTGGGGGTCAGCCTGGTTTACGGATGCCTGGACTGGGCGTTCTTCAGCCTGACCAAGATAACCTAGATCCAACGTCAAGCCTCATCGGAGGTGCCCTTCAGGGAAGTGAGGCGCTCGGGAGGGTTGAGGATAGCGGGGTTGTGGAGCAGAGACCTGGTGTTGAGCCTCCCAGGGCAGCCTTGCAAGGCGATTCAGGCGCAGAGTCCAGATCCTCCAGACACAAATGTCGTACTGAGACTGCTGTAACAAACGCCTCGTTTCTTGGCCCGAGGATCGATGGGAGAACGACGGGTACCAGCAAGCCCATCGTGGTCGACATCGACTTGCCAGTGTGGCAGGCGGAAGCAGATGGACATGTATGATGATGTAGCAGACCGCGGGTATCCGCGTTCGTAGTTCTGGATGATCTCATCCTTAGACTCCCAACCCACATCGCTTCTTACTGTGACTTCTGCTCTGCTCTGCTCAATTGAAGACGGCCACGTTGGAGGACTTGCTATGTCGGTTCGAGCAGAGCATCTGGCGATTGGAGGGGGATGCGCTGGTGCCCCGCTACAGTCGCTCTAGCATGCATAAGCGTGCCCTATCAACCACTCAAACGGGAAGCTACTGTTGGTCAAGTTTGGAACCATCCGGGACGGATCGAGCGCTCAAATCGCAGCCTGGCGAAGCAACCGCCGTGCTAATCCTCTACATGGAGGTGATGGTCGGGGATCCTGGCCTGGCGTCAGGGCACGCACATGCTTTCCTCAGACGACACGACGGGTGCCGCAGCCGCATGACTGCGCAGGTACTTTGTCTGAAGGTGTTGGTGTCTCGAATTCGACGAGGTGCTGGATCATTCGAGTGGTCTTGGAAATGCGCACGCGTCATGGGCCACTTGCTTCATTTTCGCGCGGCTGCAGTTGGTCACGTCTTGCCAATGTCTTTTGCTAGCGGTGGGGCATTTGCTGATTGGGTTGTGGGGGTGTCAGTTGGAAGCACAAGGCCGCTCTCGGTGCTTTCTGGATCATGCAGGTTCCGACCATCGTGTCTGACCATGTGGCTGCGTGAAGACGTGATTGGACGTCTGTTTCTAACCGCTGGTGCCGGCTGCACTGCTGCTGCAAGAGATGCAGCGTGTTGGGCCAGGGCCCTCTCTCTCCAGTGGGACCCGCAGGCCCTCAGCGAGAGGAGAGGCTTACGGAGGGGGTCGATCGGTCTTCTGGGGGAGGGGTACCGACGAGCTTTGTTAAGCTGGCCGTTGCAAAGCAAGCTGTGGATTGAATGAGAAGGGGTTGCTTGAAGTGTGCGGCGGGCGTGCAGCAGCGCCGCGAGCATGTGCTGAGGTGCTGAGATGCTACTGCTGAGGACTGCACCAAAGGGACCAAAGGGAGGATACCCACCTCGGGAGACTAGCAAGCCCCAGTGCAGCAGCATGCGAGGTCCCTCGCACCAGCACCGAAGTGGTTGCTGTGATGTGATGAGCAACGGGCGATGAGCGACGAGCATAGCCCTCGTGTGCCTGCCGTCTAAATGGAGTCCATTCCACGGCCTTTGTGTCCAGGCTGACTGTCCACGACAAACGCTCCGTTGCACACAAGACTCGCATTTGGACCCTTTGCTTCTATATTTCGATTCTGTGCCCCCCATCGATACCATTGTAGCATCGTCTGTGACGCCGACTACCAGCAGCCGGCACCTGGGCATTGACGTAGCCCCTCTTCACCGCAACTCACCGCAACTCGCACCTCGCACCTCGTTCACGTCCCACCCCGCGCAACAAAGGACGCCTGGAGCGAGCCAAGGCAAGTGCACAGCCTTGCAGCGAGCTTTGTCACTTTGTCACAAGTGCAAGTGTATCTTTGTCCGCATCTATCTTCTCCATCCACGCCCCTGAAGTTCGCGTTGCCACGAGCTTCTCCAGGTTTCTCCCATCGCTGTCAGGGACAGCCGGCCGTTAGCTCAGCATCTTCAAGCCGCATCGTCACACCTCCCAACCTCATACGAGCAACAGGAGACTTTTCCATCCACCACCCATCCACCCTCTTTTAATACAGCAGCCGCGCACTCGACTGGTACTATTCGCTCGACCTTCACTACCCATTATTTACTTTTGCCTTTCCACTCTCGACTTTGCCACCGAGGTACCAGCCCCCTTCTGCCGCGCACTACCGCTGCAGCCCGACGTTCCTCCGCGATTCGTTCGCCGACTCATGTGTACGCCGCTTGCTGTGCACTTGTATTCAACAAAAGCCTCATCGCATTGCCCTCCGCGCACCCCAGCGCCAGGCACTTACTTCGCTGCTCTGACCCCCTCCACCTGAGCAGCACCACGTGAAGGACACGACGCAAACAAGGCGCCATGTCTTCAGAACCATTGCCAGACCACTACAAGGCCCTAGGGATAGACAGGACCGCCGATGCTGCGACCATCAAGAAGACGTATCGCAAGTTGGTGCTCACCTGCCATCCCGACAAAGTCACCGACGAGGCCCTCAAGGCGCAGAAACAGGACGAGTTCCACAAGATCCAACAGGCCTACGAGACCCTGAGCGATGACACGCGCCGTGCCACGTACGAGGCGGAGCTGAAGCTGGCGCAGCTGCGGCGTGAGAAGCTGGCCAGGACCGCCAGCGGCTCCGCGGTCGAGCCCAAGACTGCACGCTTCGACGTCAAGACGGCGGGAGGAGCCTCGTACACGGCCAACGGACCACCGCGCTATGCCACCGAGGAACGAAGACCCTCAGGGACAACATCGTCGCGCACCCACGACCACGATGACGACCGCTACTACGACAGCCGCCGCAAGACAGAAGAGTCGTACTTTGCCGCAGCGAGACCTAGCCCCTCGTCACGCTCCTCGCGCGAAAAGTACGAAAAGGAGTCCTCGCGGAGCGCACGCCCTTCGGTCGACCGCACGCGATCGAGCGCGACCAAGGCGCGGGACAGCGAGCGCCGAGACCGGACCAGCAGATTCCCCGCTGACAGCGAAGGCTCTTCTGCGGACGAAAAGCGCCGCTATGAGCGCGAGTACAAGAGGCGCAGTGCCGAAGACGAGTCGCAAAGGCGAGCCGAGGAACGCCGTCGAGACGACCGCCGTGATGACCGCCGCGACGACCGCCGCTACGACGACTACGAGACGTCGACCCCCCGCAAGCTGAGCGTCCAGGAAAAGGGCGAAGACGACGCCATCCGCTACATGTACAAGTCTCGCGCCGAAGTTGAGGCCCACACCCGCCCGTCGCCCGTTCGAACCACGTCGCGCGAGTACTACGAGCCCACCAGCCGCACGTCCAGGCACCGAGAAATGCGCCCGGAGCCTGCACCACGCAGGTCGTCTGCCCGTCCCAAGGAGCGCCCAGGCATGCCCTCGCGCCGCGAGACTGACCGTGTCATTCCCGAGGTCGTTGACTGGGACGACCGGAGACCCTCATTCAAGCAGTCGGCCTCGTCGCCGGCTGAGATCCGCATCCCGTCCATTCCCCAGCGATCTCAGACGGACTCGTCGTCGCGTGACTACCGCCGCTCAGAACGGTCGCCACCACGCTTCCCCGGCCTGAGCCGCGCCACCACCATGCCCACAGTCCCAGCATCAGATGTAGGAGGCTCGCGCCGGGAAGCGAAGAGCTACTCTCGCCCCTCTGGTCTTCGCAACGAGGCCAATAGCAGTCCAGAACACCCATCCATTCCAGCGCCACAGCCTAGCAGCAAGACGTCATACTACGCCTACAGCGTAGCTGATGGAGGCGTGAAGCCCATGGACCCACCCCCACACCGCACCGTTCTCCGCGAACCAGAGCGCACACGCCACCGCTCTCCATCGCCCCTCACCAAGCCTCCCATTGGTCCCAACCGTCCCGGTTTGCACGCCTCCAAGACGTACGCGCCGGGTCATTCGAGCCGCCAGTCTTCGCCCGTCCGCGAAGAGCGCGGCCGCTCCGGCCAACTCAAGTATGGCGAGGTCCCCTCCGAGTACACCCGTAGGAGGGCAATGCCTGAGCGCCAACCGAGCTACAGCCCTCACGACGTGTCATACACCCGCAAGTACGGCCCTGAGGACGTCCGATATGCACCGAGGGAAGGCTATGCAGAGCGAAAGCCAGGGCTGAGTCGCACGCCCACGTCCGTCTTCTGAGGCGCTGATGTGTCTGCGTACACACCTTGGTCCGCTTCGTGACGGCTTCGAGGAATTCGAGCCAAGCGTTGCATCATATGATCCATTTCAAACAAGTTCAGACACCGCATACAGAGAAATGAGCACATACGCCATGCATATAAGCACAGTAGCGGATACCCTTTCTTTTCTTCCTTTTCAGTTCCATATCCAACAGGCGTACACGGCGTTTCGGGAGCATTTACACGGGCCCCTCTTCCTCTTCCTCTTACTACAACTACTACTCGCGCTGCAAGTGCTGCTTGGCGTCGAGAATGATCATCACTAGTTCCTGGTTTCCAAACCACCACCACTACCACAACCTTCTTGGCAGCATTTTTTGGCCGCACTCGCTTTGTTACACTCGCTTGTAGATACGACATTACGACATTGCATTGTTTTTGATCTTTATATATCACTATCGATATCAGGAGAGCTAGTTACGGGAGTTGAGCTGTTTGAGACAGCAGTATCAGGACTCGGGGGACGGGATATGTATGTAGCCATCACAATCAATGAAGAATATGACACTATTTCAATTGAAAAGTCTACTTGCAGGCAATCTGACGTGAGAATAATTGCTTGTGAACTATGCAGCTCTGTAAACGTGATCCAACTTGCCCGCGCTATGCCTGTCCCCCCTCAGGTGAAGCGCCATCTCCCACGCACATGGTCCCTCATAACCCTGCTTTGGGACAAGATCCAGCAGACGCCCTCGCATCCATTTGCAATAACGTACCCTATCAATTCGAGTTTCTAGCCATCTAGCCAGCTGCGAGTGGATTACGGATGCCACATCGTCAGACGACACTCAGTCCGATTCTAACGGGCGGTTGATCACTCCATGAGCACTTCTGGATGCAGCCTGAGCGAAGTTCTGAATAAACACTCATCACGCGTGGGTACGAGTACGGGGAAGCGTATCAACCCAAGCCTCAGTGAGGGCTTCTCTGAGCCTCATACGCTGGACGCCACGCTCCCGCGTCTTCAGCAGGGTCAAGAGGATTAAGTGGTTGAGTTCCACCGCCGCGTAAACTGACAGGTTCAGGTCTCACTTCCTCAAGCTGGGCATTGATGAGGTCGGCGGTGAAAGACGGTCCCATGTCAAGGGTGTGGGCTATCAATCGTCCCCTGGTGCCGAGTTGTGGTCTTGAAGGCGATAGTGCTTTGTATGGTTTTGAGAATACGGCGCCACTCTTGATATACTGCATCCAGTACAGGTGGTCGTAGCCCACGCCGCGCGTTTCGCTGGCTGGATTGGCGACCAAGAGGCGGAGCATCGCTGTCGTGGCCCGATTAGTGGGATCGCGGACGTTTTTGATGCTGGCGAAGGTGTCGTAGCCCAGCGATCGCATATAATAGCAGAGTCGTAGCGCTTGTATAGGCTCCGGAAGCTGGCCTTGTGGTACGATGGCTCGGGTCATGGTATAGGCCGCCCTGGCAGTCAAGATTGTATCGTGCTTCTGAAGACAATCCAGGATCTTGCGTTGTACTCTGACATATTCGAGTGATCTCTCAAATTCTTCTTCGTGTTGTTCCTTATATGTGACCTTGGACAGTTCGGATACGAGGTTTCTGGCAAGCGTGTTCGGCTTTGCGACATTTTCTGGTGTAGGTACCGGAATTGACGACGTACCACCCGCGGGCGCATGCTCGATGACCGAGGCGTCCGCTTGCAGTTGTACTTCGAGCTGGCGCTGTCGCTCTGCATCTATATGGTCAGCGAGGTTGCTGACCGTAGAGAGCATTATGATGGCATGGAAAAAACGCAGGCAGGGTGTTTAGACTGCTGAGCCTTCTACCTTCGGACAGTTCTCGTGCAAGGTTCTTAACTTCCTGTCCCAGGGCTTCCAAACGGTCGGGTGCAGCGCCATCACGGACGGCTGTCTCATCGCTTTGGTGCTGATCCAAGGGTAGGGGAAACTCATGGAGTAATCGGCGCGCGCTGTTAGACAGAGGCGACGTACCATTGTTGGAGCCGTCCGACATGTTTAGTGAGAGTTAGATATGTCGAGGTAGCTCTGCATGTAATGATAGTCAACGAGAGGTGCAGGCATGCAGTGTTGTACAAGTTGAGAGATGGGCGGATATGCATGGAGGGCTAAATTGCCAAGTGATTGCGCATCGAAGCACCTGTGTAGGTCAGTGAGGAAGCAACGGTGCTTCCACGAAGATGTGGAAGGTGGAAAACATATTCAAAGGAGCAGTGACCGATAGCATGGTCCTGCAAGGTCGAGCTTGACGTCGTGCTGATCTTGAGTTTAGCTACTCACACAGCACTGAATACAGAGTGAATTAGACATAATGGAGAATGTAGAGCTTGGTGATGGTAGAACAATCGAAACACGCAACTTCCTTCGGGAAGAGCTCTGAGAGAAGAGAGTGGCAGACTGGACGCGAGGACAGGTCGTGCATCTGATGCCATAGCAAACATTAGTCAAAACGTGGGTCCATGTGTTCATCCGGGCATGAAATGAACGAGGTCTTCTTTGCATATGTGATATCGGGGTTAGCCGAATCAGCAGAAGGACAACATCTCCGCACGATACACAGTTGCATCGCAGATGGCACTGTCTTGGATTCTGCAGTCCTGTCCTGGTATGTGAAGACTGTGTCGCGCACAATGGCGAGGTCCTAGATTCTGGAGCTCTTGGACTTCTCACTCGGGAAGATCTCGAATCTACAACAAGTAGATGAACAGAGATGATGGTCAGCTAGCGAGACTCAAAGCAACTTCAATAGTCGGTGCTGTGCTTGTCGGTTCTGTTTTGGAGGATGCAAGGCACAGAGCCAGTCAGGAAATGATGATTTCGACGTCAATGCTAGCGCGTTGCGCTAAGGTAGCCGCACGCAGATCAACGGGAATCTGCGGTTTCAGTGCTCAAGCGAAAGCCTGTCGGAACGCGTCGCAATGGGATGGTCTGTTCTTCGTTCACATGCTGACAGGATAGATTGGTGTCTGTGGTGCGCGCAAAGCAGAGAACGCTCGTCGGTAAAGATGGGTGACCGCGAACAGATGCCGTTTCTGCTTTGTCTGCAGTCTCTTGCGGGCTCCTTGTCTGACCAACACTATGACGCGGTGCACGGTTGCAGATGTCCAGCCCTGCCAGCCACGACTGCAGCTGGGCTGGCTGTCAGGTTGGAAGCCTGGCGGCGTCAATGTGCTCAAGGCGGAGAAGAAGGTGTCGCGTGCCGACTACGCGCGGACAGAGCAAAGACACGTCAAGACGAACGGCAGCGACCAAGATGCATCGTGAAATAGAATAATGATGGAGCACCTGGAAGCTCAAAAGCTGGAGTCGAAAGTCAACAGCCAACAAGCCCAAGCGCGTCGAGAACCGGGGCGCGAACTGTGAGGCGGTGATCAATGCTGCCTAGCGCAGGCCACCTTGTGCATATCGAATAAAGGAAGCGCAAGAGCTGCGCAGCGGCTGCAATCATCTACAACGCGCTCAACCTCATCAACTCCATCATGGCGACGGTCGCAGTTACAGCGAGCAGGCCCTAGCCACGGTTCACGGACATTTTGAGTGGTTCGCCGGCGCTGTTGCGGTAGCAGAAATTTGCAACTTCTTCACCCTGATCTCACGCTAGTCCGAGCTTAGGCAAGCGCGCTAGCCGTTCCTGACACACGCGATATTTAATGCTGTCCAGGTGCATCTCTTAGATAGGCCCGCAGCCCACCCTCTCCGAACCAGCACTCCCGGGGCGCACGCGTTACTCTCCATCACGTGACAACCATACAACGCGCACCAGTGCAGCCTCGCGCAAAAGTCAAAAGTGCTAGATCCATGCCATCGCCCTCATGATCCAGTAATTTATAATTAACCCACAGCAACGTTTGCTGCTTCGGCAAGCGCCCGCCTGTTGCCAACATGAGGTATGGTGCTAGTACCTGCATGTCTTGACCATGCCCGCTAATGCTTGAATAGTGCTACAAGATTGGACCGTCTCGTAACGTAAGTCTACCTAGGGCGTGTACCTCGCAACTGTCCCCAGTGTATTGTGCACGTAATGCAGGAGGATCATTTTGCTTTCCAAACCCCACTTTTGCCATTCCATCTTGTTCTCGCGCTTTGATGCACCCTCGCTGACCGCGCCAAGGCTCCTCGAGACAGGCAGCACAGCATTGATCCGAAACACAGCAGCTGAGCAACTAGCGGATGTCCAGAAACAACACCCCGAGGATCTATTTAACCTCCTCAATCGCGTTGTGCCATTCTTACGATCCAAGAGTTGGGAAACACGGGTGGCTGCCGCCAAAGCAGTAGGTGGTATCGTCGCCAACGCCGAGAAGTACGACCCAAACGCTGAAGACGAACCAACCAAACCGGAGGTCAAGTCAGAAACAAATGGTCACGCAGAAGAAGAGGACACCAATGGCGCCGCCGTCAAGAAAGAAGAGAATGGTGACGTAGAGATGCCACTGGCGACGGACAAGTTCGACCTCAACACTCTGGACATTGCGGCCATCCTGAAAGATGGCAACCATCTTGTCGGTGCTGCTAGCAAAGAGCTCGATTACAAGCTGCTCTCTATGAGCCCTGCAGATCGCCTTGCATACCAGAAGAACATACTCACCAAGCGACTCGGCCTCGAAGGGCCATTTGTTGAGTTCACCGCTGCACCCATAGACGAGACGGTTGCACAAACTCCTGGCCTCCGAACGCCCGCCATCCACCGCATCGACACAAACCTCGCAAGATCAGATACCTTGAATTCCGCCGCTTCACCCCCAGCGGCCACGCCAACGGGCGATCAGCCGACTCTGAGCAAGCGACAACTGAACTCGCAGAAACGCAAACAGAAGAATGCGCACAAGAACAACAAGGCCACGGCCGTCGACTTCAACGAGCCTGGCTCGAGAAAGCCCTCACATCCGGATGCTGCTCAGACCCCTGTGCGCTTGGCTTCGCATCCTACCTCGCTCAAACAGGAGAAGTCCGAAAACGATGAAGGAGGTGACGGTCTTGATGACTACTTCTCCCTCGAGCGCAAAGGCGGAGACGACGACGCAAAGTTCGTAAAAGAGTTCAAAGGCGACGTACTACCCGAGAAGTCTTCCTTTGAAGGCGAGTCCGACGAGTCCGGGTTGGAGTGGCCTTTTGAGCGCGTCTGCGAGTATCTCGCTCTCGAGATGTTCGACCACACCTGGGAGGTTCGTCACGGCGCTTCTATGGGCATTCGCGAGGTCTTGCGCGTGCACGGCGCCGGGGCTGGGAGAATCAAGGGAAAGTCGCGAGCCGAGAACGACCGACTGAACCAGCAATGGTTGAACGACCTTGCATGTCGCATCTGCTGTATCTTCATGCTTGACCGATTCGCTGACTACACCTCCGACACTGCTGTCGCTCCCATCAGAGAAACCGCTGGGCAAGCACTTGGCTCTGTCCTGCAACATCTTTCTCGCGAGAATGTTCTGGCTACGTTCAATGTACTTCACAGTCTCATCAAGAAGCGGCTTGAGGTGGATAGCGGCTGGCACTCTTGTCAGGGTGGCATGATCGGCTTGCGGTATCTCGTAGCCGTACGGAATGATCTACTCCGCGAAGATGGGTATCTCATGGATGGTGTTCTCACTGCTGTCATTCAGGGCCTGGGCGATTTCGACGACGATATCCGGGCCCTGAGCGCAGCAACGCTCATCCCCGTTGCCAAGGACTTTGTGGAGATGCGACCAAAAGCCATGGAAGGCCTCATGAACCAGGTCTGGTCCTGCTTCGATGGTCTACAAGACGATCTCACTGCTAGTACAGGCTCGATCATGGATCTTCTCGCCAAGCTGTGCAGTTTTCCCCAAGTCCTCGCAGCCATGCAGGCAAACGCAGAAAAAGATCCAACACAATCCTTCCACGAGCTTGTACCTCGTCTCTTCCCATTCTTACGACACACCATCACCAGCGTACGTGCCGCCGTGCTGCGTGCATTGAGCACCTTCCTCGACATCCAAAGCGCAGGTTCGGGTGGGTGGATTGACAGCAAAGCACTCCAACTCATCTTCCAGAACATCCTGCTCGAACGCAATGAGAGCGTTCTCAAACTTTCGCTGAAGCTGTGGAACACCATGGTCGACAATCTCGGCACGGACATTGCGACACACTTGGAACCGATACTGAACGCCATCATCCCATTGACTCTAACTCCTATCGGAGTCTCCCGCCATCCAATCTCTATGGATATGTCACTTTTGATGAAACCTTCCGGACAGGTCATGGGCCCAGCACCAAGCTCAGCACCGAGTCGACGATCGACACCACCGGGCGGGAGCGAGCCAGCTGTGAAGAAGAGGAAGAAGTCGCGACACGGCAAAGAAGAGAACACGATACTGATACCATCATCCACGTCCCACAATGTCGACGGACACATGATCAGCGGTGATCTTGAACTCATCGGTGCTGATGTGATGATTCGTTCCCGGGCATCTGCAGCACAAGCTCTTGGCAAAGCCATTGCGGCCTGGCCGGAAGAGACCAGACTATCGATCTTCGGCCACAAGCTTTTGCCGCCACTGTCTTCGACTAGCTCTACTGCACAATTGACAGCTGCCATGATCATCGAGGAGTTTGGCAAGAATTTGTCGACCAGGGACGCCTTGGCAGACCTGTTTGCTGAGGCTCTACTCCCTATGGTTGAGGGCGACCGGCCAATGGCTTACGAGGATCTCGTCCCTAAGCTGCAAATTGTGAGAACTCAGTGCACTGCATTGATCAATATCTTCCGAGAGGGCCATGTCCAGAATCTACCAGCTCTGGCTGTCGTTGTCCAGGGAGATCCTTCTGCCAGTCAGTACGCTTTCGGCGTTGCCGATGCAGAGAAGCTTGTGACTACTCAGTACGAGAAGCTCAAGAAGGCAATGACCCCGTCTGCACGAATGGTCGCTGCAGCCAATCTGGAAGTCTCGAGAAAGGAAGTCGAGGCCAGTCTCCAGGAGGCAAAAGACATCAAGGAAGAACGCGACGTTCGCATCAAAGCCGCCGCCGCAGGCGGACTCATTTGGCTGAACTCACCACCCAAGAAGCCATCGGCCCCGATCAAGGCCATGATGGACAGCGTCAAGAAGGAAGAGAATGTACAGTTGCAGAAGCGATCTGCTGCCGCCGTTGCGCGCTACATTGTGCATCTTGTCGAGGGCAACAAAAATAACGTTGTCAAGAAGGTGGTTGGTAATCTTGTCAAATTCTACTGCATGGAGACAGCAGAAACACCCGAGTTCCAAGGTCAGGGTCACATCGAAGCCGGCATTCTCACCTTGAAGAAGGATGAAGACGTTCGCGACCATCCAGACGCTGTCAAGTTTGCAGAGGAGTCGAGAGCGGCCAGGATCACCAAACGTGGAGCCCGTGAAGCTCTTGAGCAAGTTGTCGAGCAGTTTGGTGCGGAGGTCTTCCAGAAAGTCCCCACCCTGGAAGATCTCATTCAGCGGCCCATCAAGCACGCATTTGCCAATGCAACACTCCCTGCAGAGATCGCTGACGAGGACGGCATCTTTGGTCAAGAGGTTGTTGACGCGCTGTCGACCTTGCGCGCCCTGGTAGGCAGCTTTCATCCAGACGTTCGCGGCTTCATCAAAGACTTGCTTCCCTTCGTTGCACGGGCCTTGCAGAGCAAGCTCTACGTGCTTCGATACGCTGCCGCAAAGTGCTTCGCAACTATTTGCAGCGTCATGTCTGTCGAGGCCTTCACACTGCTCGTCGAAGTCGTTCTGCCTACCATTAGCGATGGTGGTAACGTTCACGGCCGACAAGGTGCTATTGAATGCATCTACCATCTTATCCACGTCATGGAGGACGGCATTCTCCCTTATGTCATCTTCCTGATCACTCCGGTCCTGGGGCGCATGAGCGATTCAGACAACGACGTTCGCCTCCTAGCAACAACAAGCTTCGCTACGCTTGTCAAGCTTGTTCCGCTTGAGTCCGGTATCCCAGACCCACCAGGTCTGCCTGACTCTCTCCTGAAGGGTCGTGACCGCGAACGCAAGTTCGTTGCTCAGATGCTTGACGCCAAGAAGGTTGAGCCTTTTGAGATCCCTGTCGGTATCAAGGCTACGTTGCGATCTTACCAACAAGACGGCGTTAACTGGCTTGCCTTCTTAAATCGATACAATTTGCACGGTATCTTGTGCGATGACATGGGTCTCGGCAAGACGTTACAGACCTTGTGCATGGTGGCTAGTGACCACCACTTGCGTGCTGACGAGTTTGCGAAGTCTGAAGATCCAAACTTCCGCAGATTACCGTCGCTCATCGTCTGTCCTCCTACTCTGTCCGGTCATTGGCAGCAGGAGATTCGACAGTATGCGCCATTCCTTTCTTGTGTGGCCTACGTCGGTGCGCCACCCATTCGCGGTCAACACAGGTCGCAGCTCCAGGATGTCGACATCGTCATTACTAGTTACGACATCTGCAGAAACGACCTCGACATTCTCAAGCCCATCAACTGGAATTACTGTGTTCTCGATGAAGGCCATCTCATCAAAAACTCCAAGTCAAAGACCAGTCAGGCTGTCAAGCAGTTCCAGTCGAACCATCGCCTGATCCTTTCGGGTACGCCCATCCAAAACAACGTTCTTGAGCTGTGGTCTCTGTTCGACTTCCTCATGCCTGGCTTCCTCGGATCCGAGAAGGTGTTTCAAGAGCGCTTCGCAAAGCCTATTGCAGCTTCGCGATTTGCCAAGTCCTCGTCTAAGGAACAGGAGAAGGGCGCGCTAGCCATCGAGGCGCTCCACAAACAGGTCCTCCCTTTCCTTCTCAGACGTCTGAAGGAGGAAGTGCTGGATGACTTGCCCCCCAAGATCCTGCAGAACTACTACTGTGACTTGTCCGAGCTGCAGCGCAACCTATTTGACGACTTCAACAAGCGACAAGGCAAAGAGATACAGTCAAAGGCTGGTAACGCTGACCGCGAGAGCAAGCAACACATCTTCCAAGCACTGCAGTACATGAAAAAGCTGTGCAACTCGCCCGCCCTTGTGGTGAAGGGCCCAACAAACAAAGCCTACGAGCCCACACAGCAGTACCTGAAGAAGCACAACACCACCATTGACGACATCTCCCATGCGCCCAAGCTGAGTGCGCTCAAGGACCTGTTGGTGGACTGTGGCATTGGTGCAGCAGATGTTGCTGGCGACAAGTCAGCAGCCGTCAATGGGGACCTGCCTGAAGCAGTATCTCAGCATCGCGCTCTCATCTTCTGTCAAATGAAGGAGATGCTTGACATGGTTGAGTCTACCGTGTTCAAGAAGCTGCTTCCGAGCGTCCAATTCATGAGGCTTGATGGAACGGTACCGGCTGAGAAGCGTCAAGACATTGTCAACAAGTTCAACTCGGACCCATCTTATGATGCCCTGCTCTTGACCACTAGCGTCGGTGGCCTCGGTCTCAACTTGACCGGCGCAGATACCGTCATCTTCGTCGAGCATGACTGGAACCCTCAGAAGGACATTCAAGCAATGGACCGCGCTCATCGTATCGGACAAAAGAAGGTTGTGAATGTGTACCGCATTGTTACCCGCGGGACGCTCGAGGAGAAAATTCTCAAGTAAGTACACCCGCCCCGTAACTATGACTATTCGTTGCTAACAAACTCTCAGCCTTCAGCGTTTCAAGATTGACGTCGCGAGTACCGTCGTTAACCAGCAGAACGCTGGCTTGGGCTCCATGCAAACGGATCAGATTCTCGATTTGTTCAACGTCTCCGCAGACAGTGCAGACCCAGCTGCGCTACCACCTCCTCCATCCAACTCCAAGGACGACAATGCTATCGATGAGAATGATGCTGTCGATGCCACCGGTGAATTACGAGAGAAGGGCAAGAAGGGCTTCCTTGACGATCTTGGCGAACTGTGGGATGAGAGGCAATACGAAGATGAGTTCGACCTCGACGGTTTCTTGGGCAAGATGCAGGGCCCAGCGGCCTAGGAGCCCGAATTTCCCCACATCAACATCCCGTCTAAAGCTTCAGGACACGCCGCTATGGTGGGTCGTCCTCTGGGTTTTTGGCAACAATGATTTATTTGGCGTTTGGTTTTGTTTAGCCGGCAGTGGGTGCTTGGTTATATGGGGTGTATAGGATAGCATGGACTGATCATGGATTGGGTCCACCGATCGGCTTTTAGCATGGCGTTGGTTGGCTTCGATTGATGATGCTTAGGATTCGTCCACTTGGCCAGAGGACTCTGTACGTTCATGCTTGTATTTGTAGATAGTAGCCTCCGCGGTGGAGACGACAAAAGATATCGTTGGTCAATCGCTTTCACTCACTCCACTCACCACAATACGTTGAAGTCGAGCGGCATCTCACGATCTTGCAACATCTCGTAGACTCGCAAATGGAGCAGTTTAAGCTGCAATTCGGCACCACAGCCGTGCCTGGAAGTCTTCAGCAGTACCTGGGTGAGACCGGGGAATTCTGAAAGAGGACTATGGTCTTTCTGCTATCTACCACAGGCAGTCACTGGACGCTCCCTCGAATCCTAATAGTGAGCGTCACATCATAATTTCACACAAATTGAACAGACGCAGAACTTAACACATTGTGATTACAGCGTACTAAACCATCAACAGGATATCTACAACTCCAATTCGCCCCGCCAGCCAACTGATGAAAACCCCTACTCCGCCTTCGACTTAGTCCCCGCACTCTTCAAACAGCTAGTATCGTCCTTCTTGGCCGCCGGCGGAGGAATCTTCAGCGTAGCACCCGCATCAATGACATCTGGGTCCTTGATCCCGTTCGCCTTGGCCAGGTCGCAGATACCCACGCCCGCTTTGGCGGCGATGGTGGTCAGGGTGTCGCCCTTTGCGATGGTGATGGTGCTGCCGGAAGCAGAGGCTGTGGAGTTGGATGCTAGGGGTGGGTTAGTGCTGAAAGAGATATGAGGGAGGAAGACTTACATGCGCGCTGGATGAGTTGGATGTCGGTTTGGCGGGGTTGGAGGGGTGTGACGGGGGTGGAGATGGCGGTGGAGATGAGCGCGGAGAGGAAGATAGTGACGGCGGTGGTGGTCTTCATGGTGGCGTCTTGGTTATGGGGGTGATGGTAAAACGGGAATGGGTATACGCGGTAAATGGAAGTATTAATGAAAGACCAGCTTTCGGTTTTGAAGATAGAGAATAAAGAAGATAATTTATCGAAGTGAATGTGCGGTTCGAATTGGGGTTTGCTAGGAGTATATGTACTCCGCAGCTGCGCTCTCTAAACCAGATCCTTCACTGTCTCCCACGCGAGACACGCAACGGCTTTATGCCCAACAGCGCTAGATGCTGTCGAACGCTGCTGTGACATGGCTTGGGTCTTCGGCGAGATCACCCACCGCTGTCATGTTTGATGTTGCCGGTGGAAGCATCTTGCTCTCAGCCCTAGCGGCGCGCTGGAAACGTATCTGAATGCGATCGTTTCCTACGTGGAAACTGTTTGGTGATCCGTATTGTGGAGGTTGTTTCCTGTAGTGTTCTTATGACAGTGGGACGGTTGCGGACGCACAGTTGGATGTGTGAGCAGTCGCAACTACGTTGGTTGGTCCGAGATTGATTGAAGGGATGTTCATCCAGCGCTGCAGCCGTTCTCTGACATGTCGCAGGTGTCAAGTGTCGCACGACAACGTTGAACCCTACGAATGTGACACAAGGCAGTTCGAGACGTTCATGCAGTCGCACATGCACAAGGCTGGAAGTAAACTTGATTGAGTATGTTAATGCTGTTGTGCAGTGGTCTAGCACGGATTGAAAATGCCCAAACGCTAAACAATAAAAGAACAACAATAGGCTGGCTATGCTTGACGCTCAAAAACAACGACGAAACAAAAACAAGACCGTCTCTTCTACACACCTAGTGCAGCAAGGCGGCTCTTCACATCCAAAGGCCTCATCGCAGGCATGACAACGACGCTAGAAATGGCACCCATGTTGACCATTGAAACGTAGCCTGGCGCGACTTCGTTGGCTATCACTTCAATACACTTCATGGCCTCTTCTTTCGAGATGGGAGACCGTATGGATCCCCGTAGTTGCTGCAGGATTGTAGTTGTGGAGAAGGAAACGCGCATTCCTGGTCGGCTTGCGCACAGAAGGGAGAGAACGCCGAGCACTTCCTCGGAACGCTGGAGCGCTGCTCGTCGTTGGAGCTCGGTAGCGGTCGGGGCGGTAGGCCCACGTTTGGCAGCTTCTTGTTTGGCGAGGATACGGTCGAGGAGGTTGGTCTTACGGACTGCAGCAAATTCGGTGATCTTTGCTTGTGCAGGTTGAGCACCTTGTGTGAGTATGGACTCGTTCTCTTTGCCAGAGATCTGTCTCTTCTTCTGCGTGCGACCGTGCTCTACACTTTCTTTGAACTCCCTCATCCTCTTGCGGCCTTTCTCTTGCAGTGGTGCAATGGCGTTGAGCGATGCGCATGCTTCGATATCGGCAAGAGGGAGCTGGGAGAGGAACTTGGACATCGAGGCATCGTCGAGGAATGGTTCGAGGCGTGCTTGCTTGGCGTCGGCCTTCTTCGGTCGTCCACGGCCCCTCTTTGGAGTCGCAATTGGTCGAGCAGCCACATTTTGTGAGATGCACCACTGCGACCACAAGCTATCCAGACCTTCCTTGAACATGTCTGTCAACGCCTGTTCGTTTACGCCGGTCATACCATCGAGCATGGGACTATTCTCTCTGATTTCCAGAACGATCTTGCCGCGGCCATAGTCTGAAAGGTGGTAGGGGTTGTTCAAGCCTGAGGGACCGTAGTTGAGAACGCCCATGATGAGGCGGATGTCGTCGCATGTGACTTTGCGCTGTCTCCAGACCAGTGTGACGGACGCTGTGAGATCTCGAACGTCGGCGGGCGTGGCGGTGCCATTGTGTGCGTAGTGCAGTGATAGCGCAGTAAGGAAGGACGAGTGCAGAGCCAGAAGGTTGACGAGCTCATCCGGGAGCTGACCAGGTGCGATAGCCATTGTGGGTGATGATATTACAAGCAATACGGTACTGAGATACGGTAGATAATGGTGGACGAGGAATATACTGTGGTGATGAGGACGGACACGCGAAGGAGGGACAGCTGAAGCGTTTGAGTCGTGGGGCTGGCGGAAATAGGAAGGAAGCTACGCGCAGGAGGGAACGAGCGCGCGCACGCGACGCGTTTTTTGGCGCTAATCAATGTGCTGCATCGGGCGCTAGCGCCTAACCCCGACACAGATTGCGGTCGTCTCGAATGATCTCACGTGTATGGGCAATGATTCTGCAGCTCAGCAAAGGTTGTGCATAACCAATTCTGCTGAGATCCACGACTCCCAGAACATCTCAGACTATCACAGTGCGATCGCAGACATGCAATGGAGGAAAGCTTGCGTTGTACGTCGTTTGATTCATTAAGAGCTGAGGTGATCAAGTCCCGCGTACTCCAGTGCTAAGCAGCAAATGCAATATTACAATCCGAGCCATGTCTTTCAGTTCAGCGACACCCTTACTTGCCACCGAACCAGGAGCCCAACCAGCTCTTGGCCTGTGCAGCGTCCTTAGTGACTTCACGGTCGAACCTGTCAACGGCAGCATTGAAGTCCTTGCTGGTCTCGCGAGTGTACTCCTCACCCCGTGCCTTGGCCTCGTCCCACTTCTTCTTGGCCTCAACACTGAGCTTGTTGTACTTTGCCTGAGCTTCGGCGCTGTACTCCTGGGCCTTGTTCTGTGCATCGCGGCTGACCTCCTGGGCCCTGTTCTGCGCTTGCTGGCCATATGCCCTGAGGTCGGCTTCGGCCTTCTTAGCCTCGGCGCTGGCGCGGTTGGTCTGCTCTATATCAGTTCATGTTCGGACTGCAACATCAAAAGACAGTTGATCTGTCGAGTGATGACGTACATAGTCCTGTGCAGTTGCGCGAACAGACTCATAGCCCTCCTCTGCGGCCTTCTTGGCCTCCTTGTCCTGACCAGGGAAGTCACCACGGACCCTCCTTGTGGCGTTGGCGGCATCGTCTATGGCTGTCAGCCTGTTTCTCAATGGCATATATGAAGATAGTAACGTACGCTCGAGCTTCTTCTCGGCAAGCTTTGGGTCACCTCCAGCGCTGTAGAGGTAGTAGGTACCCGCGCCGACGGCAGCGAGACCACCGAAAGTAGCAAATCTGCGTCCGGCCATTGTGGTAGATGTGTGAGTGTGAGTGTGAGTGTGAGTGTGGTTGAAGTGAGTTGGGGTATGTGATGAAGATGTGTAACGCGTGATTGAAGGATTCAATGGGCAAGGGCGGAGCTGCAGTACTTAAGAGGGGAAATGCTGTCGTGATGCGGCTGGCAACTTGCATGGCGCGTGCAAATACGTCATGGCAATCCATAGCTCCCAGCGCACAGACAGGCCCATCACGAACCAGATCGCCAGGCTAGGCACATACATCAGACTTCGACTTCGAGAGCTGTTGGCCTACCTAGTTGGCAACGTGCCGCTCATTTTTACCGCACGTTCGTATAGCATATTGCTTATAGCCTGCACTTATCATCCTTCTTGTGAAGCGCTGCTGTTGTCGCTTTCCCCTTTGCGCAAACTGTTGACAGCCCCTAATCGTGCCGTCTCGCATCGTTCTTGCCTTGCTGGCACACCTTCTCCATGCATCCACGGTAGTGACGGCGTGACGCCTCTTGCTCTCTTCAACTTCGAAACTCTACTACACAATCAAAGTGCCTACGATGGCAGAGCAGAACATCCAACTTGTCGACCACACCGACGGCGACAACACCCCCACAACACAGTCAGAGCCCCCTCGAACGCCAGACTCGCACATCGACATACTCTACGAGAACCAGCGCGGATGGTTCGTCTTCGGGATACCGCTCTTCTCTTCGAAAGCGTTATGGAACTTCCGTGTCGACCCCGCACCATGGATAGACGCCAAGTTCAAGCCCTCGGCCGTCAACATCACAAATGCCCAAGTACCTGACCCAAGCTGGGTATGGGACTGGAAGAGCTGGTATGTCGACATGAGCCTAGATGTCGACGAGGAAGGGTGGCAGTATAGTCTTCTGTTCAAGGGCTCGCCATGGCACGGCAACCATCCGTGGTTTCACAGCTTTGTTAGGAGGCGGCGATGGTTGCGAAGGCGCATCAAGCAGAAGATAGCTCCAAAGACAAAGGAGACGGTCCGCGAGAGACTGTTCGGCGACAGGTTCAGTGTTGGTGGTACTACGCTATTCAGGACCGATACACCAGGCACCCTGAGTGTGCTGGACAGTAGCGGCCAAGTATCTGTGGATGAGGAGATCCGGGACACTGCAACCCTGATGAGGAAGCTGAAAGCAGCTGCCATTGACCGAGAGAAGATTGTCATCGTCGATAGGTTCATTGCAGATGGAGGCGAGGAGCTGCACTACCTTGCAGAACAGGTACGTGCTTTTCTTCCCACACCGCAGTCCTAAGCTTACCCTCCCAGGTACCCACTATCATGTCCATGCTCATCTTCCAAAACTCTCGCCGCCAACTCCTCTCCACACTGATGGACACATTCGACGCTGCTAAGAGCCACCGCGACGAACACGAATCACAGGACAAACCCGAAGGCGAAGCCGAATCCCGCAGAATCAATAATCTCCTCAAGGCCGTCGAGGCTGCTGATGCAGAATGCAAGAAGCTGGAATACTGGAGTGACATCCGCGAACTAGCAGTGGAAGGCAAGGCTGGCAACGCTACTGCTGAGGCTAGTGGGTGGGATGAGAAGTGGCAGGGGGTTGATGATAGCGGACCGAAGCATCCCACGCCTTCCTCCAAGTCTTCGATTACGATACCCTAATACCTTAAGTCGCAATACGAGCACGAGGGGGTTTTTCGTTCCCCTATGTCAATACTCGCACATTACAATTTCTATATACCCTGCTAAACAGATCATGTCTGTACCTTCCTGACTCTGATTGGTCCCCTGATGTCTTCCAGTTGCTCCACGTCCAGCACTTCGCCCTTTTGCAAGACTTCAACCTCACCGGCTTCGCGCATCTCCCATACAAGTTGCCTGATTGAGTCCATTGTTGCTCGCCAGTCCGGTACATCCAGACATGACAGCTCTGAAGAGGACAGTGCACGGGCGACCTCAGAGGGGCATATTGTTTTTGGATAGTCTCGCGCGCTTAGCAGGCGATTGGCGTGTCGAAGAATGATAGTCCGCTGTTGATCATCGAGCGCCATGCCTCCGTGAGCCTTGAGGTGTTACCGTGCTACACTTGGCGAGCTGACGAGTGTCGAGTGTTTGGCCAAGCTTGTTTACGATAGGTTGCTCGTTTGTAACGCCGGTGATACACGGACTTTGGGTTGCACTTGGCCTCTTGTCGTGTGCTTGGCCTGTCGAAACGCAACTGCAAAGTCTGGCTGTTCTTGGAGAAATGGACTTGGAATAAGCTCGATATCTTCCTTGCAACGAAGGATTCCCGCGGGCCCGCTAGAGCTTCGTGGTGTCGCGGCCTCGTATCTGGATCGCCGCAAGGTTTAGCTCATGGTTTGACGTCAGAGCGCCCAATCGGACCGCAGCAAAAGCAAACCTCAACGCGTCAACCGCATAAGAGCGGCTGCAAACAAGAGGGGCCTTGGTTGGACTGTGTCAGAATGCAGCGCGGATTACCCCACGTTGGCCGAGCTCTTTTAAGAGCGGGCCCCATCTCTGGAGCTTCCAATTCCTCTTTTTGTTCTTCATCACGCATCGCGACGCCGTTGTCATCGTCGACTCACACCTCAGCTTCTCTCCGCCCGTCTTTGCGTTCGCCCTTGCAACAGGTCGACACTAGAGCGTTCACCAAAAGCTCCTTCTTTACAAGTAATTGGTACAAGAAAATGACTGGCCAGGAGGACCCCCAGACCACGCAGGAGGTCAAGAAGTACCTTCAGCAAAGTCATGACCGCATCTTTGAAAACAACAAGAAGTGGGCCGAGGAAATGCAGAAGAAGAAGCCCGAGTTCTTCAAGGACTTGAGTGCGGGTCAAGCTCCGGACTACCTGTGGATTGGTGAGTCAGATCCTATACCATTATTGTACCATCCACGGTATGATATAGAGCTCCGCTGACAGTTGTTTACAGGCTGCTCTGACTCCCGCATCCCCGCCGAAGCCCTCACTGGCGTCGATCCAGGCGAAATGTTCATCCACCGCAACATCGCCAACCTCGTCAACAACATCGACTTGAACGTCATGTCTGTCGTTAACTACGCCGTCCGCCACCTCAAAGTCAAGCACATTGTCGTCTGCGGTCACTACGGCTGCGGTGGTGTCAAGGCCGCCATGACGCCCCAGGACATGGGTCTCCTGAACCCGTGGCTACGAAACATCCGCGACGTGTACCGCCTGCACCAGAACGAGCTCGATGGCATCACGGACGCGGATGAGAAGTACGACAAGTTGGTCGAGCTGAACGTCATTGAGCAGTGCAGGAACGTGATCAAGACAGCGGCAGTCCAGCTTTCGTACGCTGAGAACGAGTTCCCAATTGTGCATGGGTGGGTGTTCGGCTTCAAGGACGGGCTACTGAAGGATCTGAAGTTCGACCACGAGGGTGAGCTGAGGGAGATCCAGAAGATCTACAACTTGAAGGACCTAGCTTGAGCGAGGCGGCTATAGGATGCAACAGGCGAGAATGTGAGTTTAGCGCGGAGTTGAGGACGAGAAATTGAGGTGTAGAGCTGAAGACGAGGCGTTTCAACACGATAGATGGGTGCAGCCAGTGCTTGGTCCGCCTCCAGCCATTTGTACTGAGGTTGGTAGACCTGCAATCTCACGAGTAATTTCTAGTCGTTGCGCTCGTCCAGTACTCCAAGCTTCCGTACGCCGCTCTTGTTCTTATCTGGTATTCAACGTTTGCGCACATCGTTGGCAGGGACAATGCTGCTTTACGGCGATACGATCCATAATCTCCGCTCTTAGCTTCCTACGAACATACCAGATGCAAGGCTAGACACGAGAGCATCTTCCAACACCTAATTGTAGTCACTACCAGGCAATTATCAGGTCTTAGTATCTTAAAGCCGGTATAATTTTGCTGATGCGGAAGGATGCCACAACGGACGAAGTACGGCGTGTTGAGCTGCTACCGATACTGCATTTTATTCCTCCGACCGCCGACTTGGCACTTCCACTTACAACATGAAAGCCGTATATGCAGACAACAACATGCAGAAGAGTCCACTTGCCCAATGGGTCGTCCGAGAACGAAAAGCGCAGCATGTAGGAGTTATTGTTCGGACTTACCGCCTCGTGAACAGGCAGCAGCGTTTTGAGGATATAAGGATTGAGAAGGTCGCTCGTCACCATTTCACTACAATCTTCTACCTCACAAGATCGATCAATACATTCTCACACCTCGAAGCCAGAACCATCATTTTCTTGTAACATGTCTCGCTATGCTGAAGCACACAAGGTCGTTAACCTTCGCGGACCAGGCGATGCGCGCCCCACTGCTCTTCAGATCATCGAGGATGAAGGGCTGGTTGGGAAGCTGTCCGACAAAGTCTTCCTCATCACCGGCGTCTCTTCAGGCATTGGAATCGAAACCATGAGGGCACTCCACACGACAGGTGCCCACGTCTATGGCACTGTTCGCAACTTGAACAAAGGAAAGGAAGTCGTCGACGCCATCCTTTCAGAAAACCACCCTTCCGGCGGCAAGATAACCCTCATCGAGATGGAACTCGACAGCCTCGCCAGCGTCCGTCGTGGCGCCGCAGACTTCCTCTCCCAGTCAAACAACACCCTGCACCTCCTCCTCACCAACGCAGGCATCATGGCCACGCCGTACAGCAAGACCAAAGACGGCTTCGAATCCCAATTCGGAACCAACCACCTATCCCACTTCCTGCTCTTCCAACTCGTCAAGCCCGCCCTCCTCTCCTCCGCAACCCCCTCATACCCATCGCGCGTCGTCAGCGTCTCATCCGTAGGCCACACTCTCGGCCGCCCCAACTTCGGCGACTACAACTACGAGCACACATCCTACGATGCCTGGGCCGCCTACGGCCAATGCAAAACCGCAAATATCTGGCTCGCCAACACCATCGATGCGCGCTTTGGGCCCCAGAACCTGCACGCCACATCCGTGCACCCGGGCCTCATTACGAGCTCCAACCTAGGCGCCCATTTGGCGCCGGAGCAGCGGGAGATGTTCTTGGACCCCGAGGTGCAGCGCACGGCGAAGAGCGCGGCGCAGGGTGCTGCTACGCAGGTTTGGGCTGCGGTGGGCGCGGAGTGGAAGGAGAAGGGTGGGAGGCATCTGGCTGGTGTGGCTGAGGCGGTGAGCAATGAGGAGAAGGCTAAGGAGGAGGGAATGTTTTATATGGCGAATGATGGGTATGGGGAGTGGGCGTACGACGGCGAAGGGGCAGAGAGGTTGTGGCGGGAGAGTTTTGAGATGGTGGGGTTGGTGGAGGGTTGAGTTGATCTGCTTTCAATTGCTCGCTGCTTTTTGGGTGATCGAGTTGTAAGGTCTTGTTTAGCTCGTTTTGTATTACTAATAGAGAGGAGGGCAAGTTTAGAATAACCAGTAATTCGATGACCGTCATTTCCATTGGAGAGCTTGTCCTTGTAGCAAATTGTGTGTACGGAAGCTTAAATCGAGGAATGGTCATCCAAACACTCTGCCAGCGCCAAACGCCTTGCAATGTATACCATGATGCGCAAAAGAATGTGAAAACACACTGTACTACGCTCTTCATCTGATCTTATCAACTCTCTTCTTCGCAATCCGAATCTTGCCATCCACCCTCTCCACGTCCTCTTCTAGCAGGCCTAACTGGACGTTCTGCTCCACAATCTCCTCGTTGATAGCGACGCCCATCTCCCTCATCCTTTTCACTACGGTCGTCAGATCGACCAGGTCTTCATCTTGCTCCTGCATGATTTGCTTCTGTAGCTGCAGGACGCCTTCGTTGTCGAGCTCGCGCGTGCGCTCCGTTTCAACAGGTGCACCGCCCAGCACGCGCCGGCCAGAGGGTTTCGAAGCGCCCTTGAAGAGGCCGGCTTTTTGCTCGGCGGTGACGGCGGCGGAAGACGTCGAGGGCGTGCTAAGGGTGCCGCTTCCACTCAGGGCGGCTTTAGCGGCCATGGTGTTGAGGACCGATTCCAGGCCGTCGCGCTCCTTGCGACTTGAGCTGATCATGTCTTTGCGGCGACGCACCTCGCCATCGCCCAGCTTGTCCCCGCTCCACTCGTCACCGCTTGTCCCGCTTAACCGCCTCAGCCCTTCCTCCAGCGCCGAAAGCAAGGAGCCGGCGCGCAGCAGAGAGCGCTTCGCATTCGCAGCGGCGTCGTGCTGAGCGCTTGCCGCCGTTGCCTGCTCTCGTGCTGTGAGCCACCTCCGCGCGTCCTGCAGACTCGACTTGACTTCAGCGTGTTTGTCGAGCCAGTCCGAGCTGTCCCTCACCCTGTCTTTCCCAAACTGACTCCCCGGGAACGACGCCGGACGCTTCCCTTCCTTGTCATCGAGCTCCAAGAAGTCCCTGTACGCTTTGCTCGCCCG
Organism: Phoma sp. RAV-16-625; assembly: GCA_004335185.1. Classification (NCBI taxonomy): domain Eukaryota; kingdom Fungi; phylum Ascomycota; class Dothideomycetes; order Pleosporales; family Didymellaceae; genus Phoma; species Phoma sp. RAV-16-625. Next base: position 65,705 of record SAUA01000101.1, read on the forward strand.
CCATCGCCCATCCTCGCTGTTTTCAATCGCGCGCAGGTACTCCTCCAGCCCCTGTCGCCGCTTCTCAATTTGCTCGGGCGACCCAAGGGAGCTGCCTAGGCCGAAGAAACCCCATGATTTGGGTGGGAGAGGAGCCGGCGGTGCAGCGACGGCGGAGCGCAGGGCGGAGTCGAGGTTGGAGAAGTCGGTGTACCGTTTCGAGACGGAGGAAGTTGCGCGCGGGAAAGGGTGATCGATTTTGACTGTGTATTCTGTGTAGGGCTTGCCGCTTTCGGGTGTTTTGGTGTGCGCATTGGGTATCGAGAGTTTGAGAGGTGCCATGCTGTGTTTGGTGAAGGGTATACAGTTGTTGGTGAGCGTGTTGGCACCTGAGGTCGTGTGATGTTGCGGCAAAAGTGGGTGGTTTCAGCGAGAATACTATCGTGTCAAGGCAGTGACGATGTAAGACTTTATTTTTGCTGCTGCCTGTGGAGTCAAGAAGATTGCTCACATGCCCGACGACAGGTTCAAGCTTGGATGCGGATCCAGGGTCTCGCTGCTTGACATCATCCGTAGCCACGGCAATGCACGCCACGTGCGTCACGCTAGTCGCCCACCGTCTACAACTCCACGTCCCACCACGTCCAAACTCTCTGTGTATCTACAAATGCTTAAAGTCCAACAGAACAAAAGCAGCATCGCCCAGAGATCAGTACAGGTCTTTACGGTTGGCGAGGTAAATCAGATATGAGAACAGCGCTATACGACGCCTCACAACGATGTACACAACTCTGACTTTTGGCACTGAAATAGTAGACGAAGGACAGGACATTCTGCTGATAGATTCTTAACACAATCGCAGGTTTAACATGTAATATTTACCTTTTCGCCTTACTCAGCTTTTATGTTCCTCGCCTTTGGTGTTCATTCCTTTTCTGCCTTGCTCACCTCATCTCCACAACCACTGTCCTTTTCGCCCGCAGCCTCACCTTTCAAGATTGCCAAAAGCGCCTCTTTCTGCTCTTCCGCAATACTCACCTGCGCCACACCCACCGTAGCCTCTACTACATCGTCGAGAGCAGAGACTTGTGCTTCATTGCCATTCTCTCCACACCTGAGCGTCGATTTCCGCTTCGAAGCGTTAATAGCTTCTCGGCGCGCTTTATGCGTCTGATCAATCTGCGCCATAGCCTTCTGCAGCGCCGGCTTCTTAGCCACCATATTCTCAAACGATGGGAGATCAGAGATGGTCTTGGTGAAGCGCTTGTAGCACAGCACATTGGCTGTATGCTTGAACACCGCGTCCTCGGGACCGAGGCGATACGTGACAAAGTGCAAGATGTCTGGCGTGATTTCAGACCTGGAGATTTGCGCGCAGATGGTCTTGTGCAACACCTTGAGCGCGCTGTGAGTGCTTGAGATGCCTAAACGCAGGCAGGCTTCGTACGTCAGTAGGTTCGCCGTCAGGCTGGATGTGTCGTCATCTGTGAGGACGGGAATGTCTTCTCGACGGACGATAACGTTGACCACGTTAGTAAGGGCTAGGAGGTTATACTGCCCGTAGACTTTGAATTTGCCCACCCATGGCATGGGCTCAAGGACTTTGGCTGCTTTGCTTGAGATCTGCATTAAGTATCGTACAGGTACGTACTTGTGGATGACATTGTGCGTCTTGCCATCGACGATAGCAATCAGCAGTCTCCGAGGAGCTGGGAAGGTCTTCTTTTCCACCTTCTTTGGACGGACCAAGGAAGACTGTCGAAGCCCAGTTCGCCAGAGTGCATCAAGCACGGCTTTGGGCGCTTTAGAAATGGCTTTGTCCTCGGGCTTATATACATCTGGCTTGAGATACTCGAGGATCTTTCCCTTCGCTTTCTTGGGAGCCTGTGGCGTCGATGGGGTCCTTATCACCGTAATAGGAGTGGTTGGAGTGCTCGGCAGAGGGATGTTTGCTGCGTTGCTCGTCAGCTGGTGATTTCGTTGCGTGTGCATATTTAGTTGTCTGAGAGTTGTTTTTGTCTCGTTGCTACTGTCAAATTTCTCTTGCGTTGCGATGTTAATTTGATCAATTCGAGGGAGGGCAGTTTTAAGTACATCGTGTTTGGTGGCCAACGCATAATGCTGAAGGGTGCGCCTGTGCACAATACTGTTAGCGAAAGTGATTATGAGGTACAGATTTCTTTGTCTAGATTGCAGTCGAACGTCTTGATTTACTAGGTTGCTTGTATGTTAAAGACACAATGTATTCATTCTGAAACGACCAAGGGCAAAATTTCATGGAACATCACTGACCGAATTGAAGAAGTCACTCTTTAGATACAGATATCCCAATGTGTCGGCGGAGATGGTGCTTCTGGTTCGAAGTGACAAATACAACGACTAAGAATACTGGCAGAACTTAAGCGCAAAGCCTACTGCACTATAGATGCCGTTCGAAAATTACTTGTCATGGAAGTGGCGCAAGCAAAAAGCCAGCTACATCTGTTCACTACTTTTAAAACTCTCCTTCTTGACAGCCAAGAATGTCAGGCTCCAAAGTTGACGAATGTTGCTCTCAGTAGAGGTGATGGAGCCGAGTGGTGTTGCCTTGAACTCGTTGTCGTAATTCCAGCTCCAGACCTCGCTGCTAAGCTGTGCACTGTTGGCCTCGATGAGCTCCCAGAGCCGGTTGTAAGCCGACAAAACCTTGCTGTACAGGTTTGCATCATTGCAAAAGTCTAACCTATGTCAGCAGATGTTGAGATTTCCTGTCAGATGCGCTCGTGTACCTGGGATGTCAGCAGATGCACATCGGCCAAGCTGCCTCCCCAGTCCCGCCCCCATCATAGCCAATTGCCATCCCCATACTACAGTGCCATGGTAATCACCCCTCGAGAAGTTCGCAGCGAAGGCGGCATTACCAGCGTAGGCGGGATTTGCAACAAACAACCCCACCTCGCTAGCCAACCCCACTGGGAAAGGCTTGAGGATGTGGTCAGCGGTCTGGTCCAAAAAAGCACCGAGCTGGGCTTGTTCTGTCGTGTTGAGGAAGAAGTGCCGGAAACAGTCGTCGGTATTCATGATAGGAACGACAGAGCTGGAAGTGTTGGAAGGGGGAGCGACGTTGCCTTCGAGAGCGACACCATAATAGGTTACATTGCCGGTGATTGCGTCGATGTTGGATGGAAATGAGAGATCCGCAGAGGAGGCGTAGTTCTCGACGAGTGAGGAGGCAGCGGCTTGAGGGACGTCAACTCTAAAAAATTGCAGAGTGGAGTCCTCCCAGATCTGCGCGTATCGGTTTGCGGTCCTATGAGCTTGTCAGCAACTTTTGGACGAGTCTTTCAACCAAGAAGGTGGACTGACTCGTTCCAGTCTGGATGATTAGTAAAATAGCCGGCGCGGCTCAGAGCAGCGATGGCCCGAAGCCCGGCAGGAACCAATGCAGCGTTGACGTCGTAGGGGATGCGACCACCACCAAGACCATTGTTTGAATCGCGCCATTCGCCCACTGGTTGATCGTCCCGGAGGTGAATGAGGTTCTCCTTGACTTGACCACCCTCTGCTGCAAAAGCAGCTGTGGTGTTCAGTATCTTCGAGATTGTAATCTCAGCCAGCGTCTCGTAATTGAGGCCATCGTTCTCAACCAAGAAAGTCGCGTTGGTGTTGAAGAACACTTTGGACCGTTGCTGGCCAACCTCGGTATCGACAAAGTACTTCTGCATGGCGATTGGAAGAAGGTAGTCAGTGTCAACCATTTTGTAGTCACAACGCGGCTCTGTCGAAGTGATATTTTCCTTCAGGTTGAGATACGTAGCGTAGTCGCCGATAACCTCCTCATGGCAAACCGTGCCATCTGTTCGGTTGATGCGTTCAAGTACTGCACTAATGACAGCCTCGACGGCACCGTTCTCGCCCTCGCTGAGCACGGGTTGCATGAGCAGCATCGATATCATGCTGTCTCGGCCAAAGTAGGTCAGAAACCGCCAAGTACCCGCTAGGAGCTTGTCCTCGTAGGACAGAAAGGATAGAGACGTCGTTTGGTCTGGCTGCTGCTGGATCAAACCGGCTGACTGAGGGTTCAGCACTTCCGACTGGTTGAGTTGCTCGAGGTGGGGATAGTTGAAAGAGGCATTGACTAACACCAATCAGCGATAAGTCTTGCAGGATAGCTTTTCGAAGAGGGTTCGCTTACACTGATAGGTTCCCGCGCTGAACAGCAGGGTATTGTTGGCTAGATCGATTGTCACACGCTGTGCGCCTTCAAGGGGGGTAAATGTCAATACTGTAGTCGTGACGTTGTCGAACCAAGTTCGATTAATGGTTGCGCCGTTGCTGTCTGACTCAGAAAACCGGAGACCGCCTTGTACATCTGGTTCGAGGATACTGGGTCCTTCAGCAAAGTCGCGGATGGTGCGAATGCTTCCGAAGATGGGAATTGTCAAAACGGCAGGGACATTAAAGTTGATGGAACCCGACACCCCGACATGAGGATTGCTGCCCTGAACAGGATCATGGATAGGTTCCAACGTGTTACCTGTGGATGTCGAATTTTCAAGGTGCGGCGTAAGAGTTCCATTGACTCCATCTACGGGCTCGAAATATGCAACAAGGCCGCTATTACCTGCGGGCCATGCCACAAGCAAACGCGGTCCGATGATACTGAGATTGCTACTCGGTGATGGGCTAGTGACAACGACGTGAGAGCTTGAGTGGCAGTCGAAGTAGATGTGATTGTCGTACGGTGGATCTGGAAGGTGTAGCCGCGAAGCGGACTCGTTGCAGGTGTCTTGAGCTTTACAGACTACTGCAAGCAGCGTTGTCAGAAGCGCAAACAGTCGAAACATAGTCTCGCCCACTAAGCCAGATGTATGTGAAAGTACTCAGTCAGCAAAAAGCGAGGATGCACATTCGACGTGACGTGAAAGTTGGTGGCCAAGACGTAGCTCAAGACTTCAGAGAGAGTGACCTGAGAATCTTGTTGGATGGCGATGCTCGCTCAATGCTTTGTTCAAAGGTTTTTACGGTACTGTCTTACGCTCCGAATGTGTAGATGATAATCCCAGTGTATCCCCGCATGCATGTTGTACTGTGAGCTCTGAAGTAAGACCCCGCACACCATGATGACTGCAAGTTAGTCGAATTGCCGAAGGCCGGCAGGCCGACCAGTCCGCCAGGCTAATGATACTCTCCGCTATGTAGATCCCCATGATGTGAGTCCTTGGCTCTCACCTCGACAGCCGAGGATTTTTGTGGACCCGGCTTGAAGAAGTGGTTGGCAAAGGACATCATTGACTTGGTCCGATGACCGATTGGCGTCTTGACACTTTCGGACTAGACCGCGCACATCTTCGTGCGTCATGACCGGACGCTACTACACGACCTACGCGAACACATTGTAGTCACTAAAGTCCTACTACGTCCCTGATTTTGAGTCTGCATCAATATGTGCATGGTTTACAAGCAAGAACGTAGCTGGAAACCTTTCGAACTATGGTATGCCGTCGCCACGCGGACGCTACGCTTCGGTCACTTCAAAGATCTCCTGCTCGTCACTGTACTGATTGATGAGTATCAGCTGCCGCTGTTCAATTCACGATACTTCCATTTCCCATCACTAATTAACGCTCTGATCCGGATATGTTGAAAGTGTTCTCTTCTAGTCCGACGACAACATCGTTCAAGATGCCTTAAGCGGAGCTCCTCGAGTGGCCACCTCACCAGCTCTGTGTTTGGACCGCTTCTGTGCTCAGCTACTCTCATACTGTGTAAGGTACCTAGGTCTGAACCGGTGAACCTGTACCAGGCTTATGATAGCACGCGCCTCTCATCACCCTGGCATCCTCCGAACGACTAGTGGTCCTCCATGCCTTTGCATCCTCATACTCCACATCCGCCTAGACGTCGAGAGCCTTCGATCTCCGCGGCGCTCGTAACGTCTGGGCCTACGACTGCCCCCAAGACCATGGCCCTTCAATGTTACAACGAAGTCAGCATCCATGTGTGCCAAGGACGCTAAGTATAGAACGTGCATCTTGATTAGTGGATTCCCCGCGTGAAACTTACCTACACCCAGTCGGGGATTTAACACATATTCCAATTTTATTAAATTCGCCGAATCTGGGGAAAACCACTTTACGATCCCGGCACAAATATGTCCATCATTCAGGTCGGAGGACCCCTTTCCATGGCGACATAGCACTGTGAGTTTGCTCAATAGATCGACTATGGCGACAACTGGGTAAATCTATAAGAGGATCGGTGGAAAGATTTCAGTTTCTCTTTTGTCGTCAATCACTTCTACATCCTTGTTCATAGTTTATTGGCTACAACAACTTCAATATGCAGCTCACGTCTCTCCAAACCATCTTTCTTCTCATCCCTTCCGTGCTTTGTGCGACCTACTATGTCGCACCCACGGGCTCAGACACTGCCTCAGGGACGCTTGCTGCGCCCTACAAGTCTATACAGGTCGCCGTTGACAAGGCCGTGGCTGGTGATAGCATCTTGCTTCGCGGCGGAACATATGCACCCACCAAGAACATCCAGATCAAGAAGTCTGGTACTTCGTCCGCTCGCATCACGCTTGCAGCCTACCAAACCGAGATACCTATCGTCGATGGCGAGGCGCTGACCGGTACGCCGGCTCCAGTTGGTGGCAGCATCGCGGGCGCTGACCGCGGTGTTCTCCATATCGAGGGTGCATCTTACTGGACTTTCAAGGGCATCCAGTTCATCAACGGACCGTACGGAGTCTACGCAACAGCTTCGAACAACAACATCTTTCAACAGCTCGTCACACGCCAAAATTATGAGACAGGTTTCCAACTCCAAGGTGACAGTGCCAACAACCAAATACTCTACCTCGACTCTTACGAAAACCGCGATCCGCGTAAGAACGGCGAGTCCGCTGATGGTATTGGCGTCAAAGAAGGAACTGGCGAGGGAAATCTGATCAAGGGCGCCCGGCTCTGGAACAACGTAGACGACGGTCTCGATTTCTGGGAGTTCAAGAGCAAGGTCACCGTTGTCGATACAATATCATGGGGAAACGGCGTAAATCGCTGGGGCTTCACGGACTTCCAAGGCGATGGCAACGGTTTCAAACTTGGTGGTGGAGACGCGGCAGATAAGAAGGCCGCGAACCATCAGTTGACCAACTGCATCGCATTCAACAACGCGGCGAAGGGATTCACGGATAACAGCCAGCCCGGAAACTTCATCTTGCAGCGAAACACGGCTTGGAATAACGGCGATGTTGGGTTCAAGAGCACAACCGCCGTTACGACGTTCACCAGCAACATCGCTGCAAGCAACATCAAGAGTACAACAAACTCGGCACAAGTTAGTCTGAACAGTGCGCAGAAGCAGACTGGAAACTCGTGGCAGGGCAGCACGACTTGGAACAATGCTGCATTCAAGAGTGTCGACATCACACTTGTTCAGGGTAAGCGCGATGCTACTACAGGCAAGATTGCTGCCAGCGACTTTTTGCTTCCAGCTAGCGGAGCTGCGATTGGTGCGACTACTGTGTGGTCGTAGAGGTCGGCATTGTTATTTCCGTGAACGTAGTTTCTTTGCATATATTTATCCTCACATTGATCGTTGCAATGTCAAATATGACGATCTTACGTGATCTGCTGATGCTTGACTTGAACGTAGCAATGAAGTGTTCAGTAAGAGACATTGATAATATTCTCGAGAGAAGCAACTAATTCATATGTACAAGAATCGCTGTTGAGCCACAACATGTGCTGTGAACCCTCAACGTCTCAGTCTAGCAGTCGAGTTTCCACCAATGGAGGAAACGTCGGGTGCTCCCACCAAAGCCAAGTTCTCAATGCCTGCGACGCCGTAGAGAGCGGCAGCGTTCGTGCTGACCCACTTGGCCTCATCAACAGGGATCAAAACATCGCTGCCGTCGAAGCGCTCCGTTTTCCAAGGTGCGTTCGGCGCAAGACCGTCCTTACTGCCATCGCCGAGGTACTCTGACCACACGCGAGGCACGAGAGTGGCATTGTTGCGCTTGTTGGCGACGTAGGCAGTGAAGCGGGAGTGGCCCTGCTTGAGGTTCAAGTTGCCAAAGTCTTTGCCGTACCTCGCTGCCTGCTCGGCCTTGGGAGCGCCGTAGTAGTAGCAGTAGTCGAGGAAGGCGTCGAGGAAAGGTTGAGTTGTGTTTCTACCTTCAGGACCGAAGTGCTCGATCAGCTGGTCAATAGTCTCAAGAACACCGAAGACGCCAGACAAGTGAGAGACGGTGATGTTCCCAGTGTTACTAGGATCTGTGGGTGGCGGTGCCCAGGCGCCTGTGTAAGAGTTGTACAGAGCTTCGCCAGTGACAAAGCCGTTCTTCAGCTTGGGATATGTCTTCAAGGCCTCGATGAGTTTGTCACGAGCCTGTTCCCAGTTTGGACCACGGCGCTCCCATTCGATCAGGTAGGCTTGCGCAATACCCGCCCAGTCTGTACCGAAGTTGAGGTAAAGTGCCTGGGGGTCAGGTTTGTAGACGACATTTGCAGCGCGGACCTTGCGGCGAGCATCGACGAGAACGAATGCCTTCTCCACTTGCTGAACCTCACGGACAAGATCGCCAGTGCGCTCATCGCCACCAGAGATGTAGAAGAAGGTCTTCCTGTAGACGGGGGTAGAGATACGAGCTTGCTTAGCACTATCGGCCCAGTGCTGAACACCGTGTCTCGTACCAAGACCTGTGAAGTTTCCAAGATGGTATGAGTCCACCTCACCACCGTGCCTAGCCTGGTCGTGGGCAAGACGGTATGCGCCAGCGTCACCCGTACGCAGGAAGTGGCCCCAGAAGAATAGATCAGGCGAAAGCTCCGAGTTGTCCCAAGCGTAACCACCGATGTCGTAACGCCACTGGTGACGGTCATCGTCATAGGTATGAATAATGTCACCATGGTCCCAGAATCCGTACCATCGGCGCTGCTCAACCTGGTTTTCGTAGAACTCGATCAGGAACTTCATGTTGCTTTCGATTTTCTGAGCTTGCGCGGAGTCTTCCGGCGACCCTGGGACGTCCCAGTACCCACCGATGGCTTTGGTGTCGCGAATGTATGCAGGCTCGGGGATCAGGACAGGAGGGTTGTTGGTGTGATTTGTGAGGGTTGAGAGGTGGTCAGCTGATGGGGTGCTAGCAAATGCATACAGAAAGAGCTCGTTCGTGCGCCCGACACCGTAGGGTGTGTTATAGCCACCTTCGTAGTCTTCGTATGTAATCTCGAGAGCATCCAGCTGTTTGGCGTAGGTGTCTTGACCAAGACCGTCGTGGTAAGGTCTGACATCCAAAGGCTCAGCTTGAGGGCTGTAAAGCCACAATGTGACCGATCCAGTGTCAGTGGCAGCATTGGAGATGTCCAGACTGGTAGGGTATTTCTTCCAGAAGTCACGGAGGCCGAGAGCAAGGCCTCCAACCGAGGAACCACCAAGGTAGGCGAGTCCGCCCGAGCGGGTACCTCCAGGGATAGTGACCCAACTCTGACCAGCCTTCGTGCGCTTCTTGAGGTTGAAACCATCAGGCGAAAGCTGCGTAAGCCTGTAGTCGCTCCAGGTGGGAATCCATTGCAGACGGGTTGTGACCCTCTGGTCCCATGTGGTCTTGTCGGCTGTCTCGGTGCCGTTGAACTGGGCTGACCTGACAGCAGCACCAGGATCACGACGCAGACCAGTTATGCCTTGGACAGCTTCATGCAACAAACCTCCATCAACACCGGCAATGCGGACGTGGCGGTTGTACTGCTCCTCCTCAGCAAGTGGCACATCGAAGCGCACACCCAGGCCCGAGATGAAATCGCTCTTAGCTTCGCCATCGTAGATGATGGTATGAATGATACGAATGGCCTCCGAGTTGGCATAGAGATAGAATCGCACCGTGAATGGAAGCCAATCTGCGTGTGATGACTCACCATCGGCGGTGTGGATACCCTGAACGGTCACCAAAGCGCGTGCAGAGTTGTCTTCCGATACAGTAGTGTTGTGGATCTTGCTGGCGAAGCTGAAGTACTCGATGCCGGTTGGCTTGCCATTCTCGTCGTCGTCGGGTGTGCCACTCTGCGATCTCAAAATCAAGCGGCCGTTGCTACCGACGATCTTGCCGCTGGATTCAATGGAAGAGACCAATACATCCCCAGATTTGGGAAACGTAGCCGTGACCTTGCCGGTGTTGACAACAATATTATCTCCAGACTCATCAACTTGCACACCGCTAGTGCTATTGCTGCTCTGACGTCTGAGACGAGAGGAGGTGGCATTTCCGGGACCGGACGCGGTGATGGTGTACTCATCGGCAGGCGAATCGGTGGCACCCAGCGCATGTCCAGTCCATTTGAGTGAGCCGTCAGGCCAGTAAGCGGTGACCCAAGACTGCAGTTGCGCACCGTCTGATGCTGTGAAGGTTGTGGCGTTAGCCAGGTGCTGACCACGGGGCCATGGCAGACCAAAAGTGACGCCACCAAGATAGTCGGGGGTTCCTTCAAGCCATTTCACCTTAACTGAGTCGGTTTGTGCGACTGCGCAGCTGAGGAGGCCGCAAAGACCAAGTACAGTCTTCAGCATATTGGAAAGAGTCGAAGAGCCGCAAACTCGCATCCTGAGAATTCAAGGAGCATTCGCGATGCAATTTGTACCTGCATCGTATGCCGTCTGTCCGGTCTCGGGCTTACTGAAAAGGCATGTCGCCATTGCTCATCATCGCAATCTCCGGCAAACCAAGTCGTTTATGGTAGACGTGCCGCCAATTTTCTGGGCACGCAAGACTGCACCCACAGAGCGTGATGCAAGCGATACAAGTATCCAGAAGGGGTATCGCGTGTGCTGCAGGGGAGAGGCCGTTTTGGTCAACTTCGAAGAGCATTTGCGGGGGCGGGAGTGGATCTGCATGTTCGTGGTGGTGTGGGAGTTTCTCCGCAAATGTCTTCGGGCCAACACCAGCCGAAATGCTCGCTACTCGGGGCCGTGTGCTCGGAAGAAGACCGTCTAAACAGCAAAACTCAATAATGACAGAAAGTAGCCAAGGACCGCACCAAGGGATTCAAGACAATAGCTCCATGCTATATAATAGGGGGTTCCGGTGCAGCGAAACTACAAAGATGGTCGGTGGGCAGTGCATCTCGTTTTCCCGAATCGCGATACCAACCCACCATCTGCGCGCAACTCTCCCTACACTTACCACGCCCGCAGCATTCTCTTTTCCTCGCTATCTGTCTAGCTATGGTACTGATCTAGTCGGACCTTGAGCCCAGCTGAATGGACGTTGATGTCGTGCAATTGCTCCCACCCGCGCTCCTTCACTTGCGACTGGCATTAAGAAGTGCGCATTCGTGTTTTGCAATCAGCCATACAAACAGGTATTTGCTGCCATACAGAGACTTAGACTCTGTGCAAGGTCACCTGCCGTAGCCGCGGCGGAGGCAATGGATGCTATCTCGATAAAGCAGTTTCTTTCTGTGTAAGCCGCAGTGATTGCTCAGGTCAACGAAGTCGGCGTTTCTGCTTGCACAACTTCCATAGGCCAGTCCATCCAATGGCTCCAATATGGGCCTAGACAATGGTCGACGGCTTCGACTATACTCCTGCCGCAACCTTCCATCCACCAATAGTGTTTCAATCTGTGAACCAAAGCTCCAAAATAAGCGAATATGATCATCGCCGGTGGTTGTCTTTGCTGTAGAAGGGTAAAATAAGGTTCAGGCAAGAGCGATATCCAAATGAAGGGGCCTGACCAAGGTCCGTAGTTTGCTTTCTGCCGGCTATCGTCTCCGTGCCAAGTGCCGGATTGCTTTAGCCACATGTTGCATTGCCGTAACGCGAGGGTTGTCTGGTCGTAGGTGTCGGAATGTTCGCTGCCGTTGTCCGTTTTGCTCCATGTCTCTGCAATCCGGCTGATGCGCTGGTCATCATCGTCGTGCTCTGTTCCTGGACGCAACTCCATCCACTTGTCGATGTCAAGCAAAGAGCTTAAAGGGCCCACAGCGACCTGGTCCCGGACTCGCTCTAGAACTGATCCCAAGCCACGGATCAAAGGGATCCATGAAGCGCCCAGGGTCTGGGACATGTGAGCGGTAACGCTTGTGCTGGTCTGTTCGTCATTGTACAGTGGGCCAAAAGAAATGAAAACGTAGAAGAACGTCAGCACAGCGTTTGCGAACTCAGCATTGGCTAACTCTGGCTCAGTGTCGTCCTGTAAGCTTTCCATAAGTCCCGTCATGGCGTGACTATGGTGTTGGCCAGCGACTAGCATGGCTGAGTGCCGATTAGCAGGGTCCAGATAGGCGCGATGCAACGCTGCAAGGCTGAGGATTCGACTCATCAAAGCGCCATTCTTGAAAGCTAACTGCGGGAATCCTGACTGCCAGATATGATTGACAGCTGGCGATTGGACAATGTTCGGGCTGGTGATCGTGGTCCAGTGGTGGAGCAGCGCCAGGTCACTGAGTGTGAAGAGAGAGGAGTCGTGCCCAACATTGCTTTGATAACTTGTGGGGTAAGAATTGCTTGAGATGGTGTTCTGCTGTAGCGAGGTTGCAGGTGGGATGATTGTGCTCACTGGTGCGTCTGTGGTGAATCTTGCTCTTACAGGGGTTTTCGAAGAATAGACACAAGTCACAAAATGCCGCGTACAGGGAGCGCAAGACGGCTTCTCTTCGCCACACTAGATACGGTATTAGGATGAACGCCGGAATTGAAGTCTGTAAATGTACCTTTATACGTCGTCGTTTGCATTCGTCACATCCCGCTCGTGACTTGCGATGTGCTCGTCGAGTCTGGCCCATTATGGGCTAGCGCGCTCACACATGTACGTATCAAACTCAGTAATTGGGTCTGTCAGAATCACATCGAGTATTGTGGCGGGGGTGGTGTGGTGGGAAAAGCTTGGAATCTGATTGCTATGTGGTTTCCGGGGGCGCAAGAAACGAAGTACGCCCCCTGTTCATGCGCTAAACTGCTTTGTGTCAATCTCTGGTGCGCTAGAGAAAACTCCACTGTCACCGAGCTCTCCTATTTCTCGACGTTCAATCCTAGCACGCCAAACTAGATTATCCTCATATCTCTGCAGACCTCATACCTGCTCCCTTTGATACAGATCGATGACACTTTCAGTCTTCCCCAGCCTTGAGAACCTTCCCACACCAAAGACTTTCGCCGCGTACACAAAGTGCATCATGATCTGGACCACCAACATAGGCGCCGCATCGAAGATGTAGATGTATATCTCGTGACTAACGAGATAGCCACTGTGTCCTTGCGCGAATTCGATGACGCGGAAGATGCATCTGAGGAGGATGATAATTGCGGCAGCCAGTACCATCTTCAGTAGCTGATCCCACGAATGCTTACCATACTGAGGGATGGCATATTGCTTTGATGACTTCGACATGCGTTGCCAGAATACTAGCGATATGCAGAGGAAGAATCCAAGGAAGAGCAGCTGAACAAAGAGACCCAGCAGCATGATCTTCTGGCCCATGTTCGCCATACTGGCTTGAGCCATCATTCCGCCACCACCAGCCTGCATGAAGAAGGATATCACGTCTCCGCAGACAAATATTTTAGTCACACGTGTCGGGCGGATCATCGAGGCTTCGGCGGCGTTGACAAAAACGACGAGTCGGCCGAAGATCATGTATATCGTAGCGGCGTAAAGCGATGGAGGTAGGATGATAAACAAGGACTGCGCTATGTATGGTCCCAGAGCGGCTGGAGATCCTGCGGAAAGGAAGCGGAAGACATATCCGGCTGTCATCACTGGCTTGCGTTAGTATTCGTCCATCGAGTTGGTCCAGATGCGGCTCACTCAAGGCTCCAACGACGAAAGAGGTGTAGAACCAGGCTTTCGACCGCAGCAGTTGAAACACGTGGTATGCGGCACTGAGCCCGAACAATCCAGCTGCGACCAGGCAGGCCGGTTTGCTTGGAGTGTAGGCGTAAAGACCATTCTCGCCCGCCATTGCAGAATTCGAAGGTATACAAGCGGCCAAAATTGCAAGGGTAAGGATTCCAAAAGAAAGGTCGAGTATGAAAGACTTGTGGAAGAACGACTGATAATGTCAAGTCAAAGCGGCAGGAGGATTTCCAGCGGTCCATGCTATCTACTTATCCAAAACTACACCAAGACCGGGTTGAAGCAAGACAGGAAGCCGCTGCGGTTTGTTTATGTGCCCCACAACGATACGTTCGTATATGCTATACGGCCAACGCACTGACCCAGTCTCGAAGCACAGCCACACACTTCTCAGACAATGCCCCTGAAATTCCACTCATCGGGTTGGGCGCTCGCAGCTGTAGTACCCTGACTACCGTAAACCGTATGCACAGTAGAATTCCACTGTTGGGCTGCGCCTAGAAGGGCTCCAAAATCGACTTAGCTCTACACCGTAGGCGCTTGGCCTATGCAAAGCATCTCTTCCATCCTTTGGACCTTCTCTAAAACGGAATACGTTATCAAGCGCTATGCCGAATGCTAATGCTGCGCGGCGGCGAGATCCGCAACTGACGTGCTTAATCCGCCATATACTTTTGCGGAAACAACGTTTACCTTGCCATGGACCCTCACCCCTAGGTTTCCTTCGGTTTCGAAAGAACCTTCTGCATAGAAGGATATAAGGAAAGCATTTCGGTGTGAAGACGTTGGGCGGTCAGCAGATCATGATAACATTGAAATCGGCCTGTTGTACTTTTCAGCAAGAAAGTAGGCAGCAGCATCTGATGGCTCGCTAACACGCTTCAAGACGCGCACCAACATTGAGGCCGCGCCGTATCCTGACATGCAAACCACTGTACGTTGGAGTACCAGAATTCGTTGCAAGTCACTGATGTTTCCATTTCTTGACGCCCGAGTCTTGTATGGTCGAGGTAATCCAGACTAGCCCAGCATTCGAATATGAGAGGGAAATGCAGCCTGCAGATTCAGGATCGATCCCAGCGCAAACGCCGCCAGCACAATAAGCATAGTTGCCAACTGTCCGGGAACTAGCGTGGCACGATGCCCATTTCGAACGCCCCATTGTAGCGACGTCCAACAGCAGACAGCCTTTGGACACCAAAAGATACAGGCTCGAACACGAACCTTTCCAGTCAGCTGCAGCTGGACCATACTCCGTGCGTGATATTTTGGCGCTAAGAAAGACCTGACTACCATTCTAAGCTGACATATCTATTTGAGAACTGTTACATTCGTGTATAGTTCGAAAGCGCCAGCGTACTTGTGCAACAGGACCAGCACACACAGCTTGTCATGGGCATGTTTCTTTCAGCTCTTTCAGCTTCTCAAAGACGTTACTATGCCATTTCTACCCGGACATGTTTTCTACTCGGACATATTTTCTACCCAGACATGAGGGATTAAGGTCTTCGTTCCTGACTCGTGTGTTGCGCCGGTAAGTTGGTACATGTAAGCCCATTCGCCTCGTCGCGACGCAAAGAGCCTTCCGTCTTATGGTGAACCTTGCTGATTGGTTTGTTTGGTTTCCCTAAGGGTCACCCTTTGAATGTGAGCGGTGAACTTGCCAGGGATGACGAACGAAAAGAGAAGAAGGTTGCTCTAGGCCCTCACTGTGCCGTTGCGACTCGTCTTTGTAACAACGCTGTAGTTAGGCGGTTATATGAAGTTGATCTAAGAAGCTCTGTACCGGGTCGCATCGACTGTAATCATAATTTATTCTCAGTCCTCGTCTTTGCTGATACTTTTCTTTGTAGTTGAGTACAATGTCTCAACAAATCATCGTAGCGTCTTGTTCTCTCAATCAATGGGCGCTTGATTGGGAGGGCAATCTGGCTCGTATAAAGGCAAGCATCCAGGAAGCTAAAGCCCGCAAGGCAAGCTTTCGCGTTGGATCTGAGCTGGAGGTAAACAAAAGCTACGCTTTCTTCAACCACAACTGTTGGCACGCTTTTATGAAAGGCACTAACGACAACCAGATATGTGGCTACGGATGCCTGGACCACTTTCTAGAGGACGACATCTATACAAACTCCTGGCATATGCTCCTCAAGATTCTCGGCGATGAGACCTGCAATGAGATACTTCTTGACATCGGTATGCCGGTGAAGTATGGCAAACAACGGCTTAGTTGGTGACTGCAGCCCGCAAAATTTGACGGCTCAGACTGACCCTGGCTCAGTCGCATCATAGCTCTCAATGGCAAGATCATCTTGATACGGCCCAAGCTATGGCTTGCAAACGAAGGCAACTACAATGAGGCGCGTTACTTTCATGCGTGGAGTATGACAGTTCCAATTCCCTCAAGTCCAGAAATATTGCTGACAAAGATGCAGGTACGCCTAGCTACCTCGAGGAATATCACTTGCCTCCGCAAGTCGCAGCCGCCCTCGGCTACGAAACAGTCCCGCTTGGAGATGCCATTGTGTCAACTCAAGATGCAGCGATGTACTGCAAAGACCTCCTCACACCTGGTCGGCATCACGATACATTGGTCCAGAATGGCGTTGACATCTTCACTGTATCGGCTGCTTTCCAGCAGAGTATTGGCAGGACATCTGATCTACTCCAACATATGCAACAAACGGTTAGAAAGAGTGGAGGAGTCATCATATACTCTAATCAGAAGGGTTGTGACGGTGACCGCTTCTACTATGGCGGTAAGGCCACCGTCATGGTCAATGGCACGATCGCGGCGCAGGGACTGCAATTTACCCTGAACGATGTCGAGGTAGTAACAGCCAGGGTCAACTTAAACCAGGTCCGATGCTACCGTCAGGATGTTGGACGACTGGGTGAAAACCCGTCCAAAGGTCGAGCTTACGAGCGTGTTGAGGTAGACTTCAGCCTATCGAGGTCTAACGCTGGCACCAATGAGGATGGTTATCGTGTTGCACTTGAACCCCTACGAACACACAGCCCTGAAGAAGAACTCGCCTTAGGGCCGGCATGCTGGCTTTGGGACATGCTCCGGCGTAGCAAAGCAGCAGGCTTCCTTTGTCCTCTTAGTGGAGGCATCGACTCGTGTTCAACGGCGACTTTGGTCTACGGCATGTGTCGAGTCGTCATGGCCGCAGTTCAGCAAGCAAATGAGCAGGTCTTGGCGGACGTGCGACGTATTGTCAGGTATTCGCAAACCGAGGAAGGTTGGCTCCCGTCTACACCTGAAGAATTGTGCAACTACATCCTCCACACCATGTACATGGGCGTCACTGCCCACTCATCGGCCGAGACACGCTCCCGTGCGCAAAGACTTGCCGAAAGCATTGGCGCCTACCACTTCAATATGGATATCGATAATTTGTTTGACGCGCAGAAGAAACTACTTGAGCAGGTTACGGGTTTTGAGGCCAAGTTCAGCATTTACGGAGGCAGCAAGGCGGAGAATCTTGCTCTCCACAACATTCAAGCCCGCGGACGCATGGTGACGGCGTACTACTTCGCTCAGATGTTGCCGACGATCCGAAAGAGACAAGGAGGCGGTGCACTCCTTGTCCTAGGCTCTGTCAACTTGGAGGAGTGTCTGCGGGGCAATGTGACAAAACATGACTGCAGTTCCGCCGACTTGAGCGCCACAGGGGGCATGTCTAAGTTGGACATCAGGCGCTTCATCCGTTGGGCACAGACATCTTTCTCCCTTCCTGTCCTTGGTGAGTTCCTTGATGCTCCGCCGACTGGTGAGCTCGAGCCTAGAAGGTCCTACCGCGTTGAGTCCGACGAAAAAGATATGGGCATGACATACGAGGAAATATTCACCATGGCGAAGCTACGGAAGGAGGAGCGATTGGGTCCCGTTGCCATGTTCGAGCGACTGCTACTTGACTGGTGTGACGAGAAGAGTTCAGAAGAGACTGCAAGCCTGGTAAAGAGGTTCCATCAGTTCTATGCCATCAACCGACACAAAATGACAACCATGACGCCCGCGTACCACACCGCGGAGTACAGCGCAGAAGACCCCAGACCGTTCCTGTACCCTGAGTTTCAAGATAGCCTGGCTTGCGAGCGCATCGACCAGATGATCTATGACGTGGAAGGGAAGAAGGAAGCACGGAAAGACCTAGTATTGCAGCCTTAGTGAGTCACTCTGTTTAGCTCATTGGCCCGACTGCGTCTGTACATGATCGTAAGTATGGTAGCGGATGCTTCAGCGTGCCTATTCACGTCACATCTTGATCTCACACATTCATTTTGCAGTTACTTTCCTCAGTGACACATTCGCTCCCATGACTTCCTAGTGCTTCGTAATCGTCCGCGTCGCCTACATGACCAGTGTGCTAGTTGTCACGTTCACCAGTAGCTGCTACTACGCTCTAAAGACGTCAGAGGCTGCGTAGTGTGCGTGTTCAAGTACTGTCTCGTGGTGTGAGGTTCGGGCCAAGAGCCGGCTTGTAGATGTTGCCTATTTGGATACTACTGCAATTACTATCTGTAAAATCGAAGTTGTGATTAAAGTTTGGAGAATAATTAGAAGCTCTTCCCGGGCAGCAAAGGCCAGCTTCGAGCATCTCAACGGAGCATCTTCGGTGACGGTGAGAAAGTATGTGATCTTGCTGTCCAAACCTCGAGATCGTACATGCCACGCGGCTGTGACTAAGTTGCAAAATCTGAACAGCTGAATCGGAGCTGGTCCGGACAGTCGCGGACGGCCTGCAGACCTCGTGCTTCGACACTGCATCATTGACGCGACATGCAACAACGTAATCGGCAGCCCGCGGCTTGGTCGACTGCAAACTAGGAAAAGTCATTCTGCATGACTGCAAGCACAGCTTCGAGATCGGTGACCTCGAGAAGCACCCTAATGTGAGTACAACGCTTTTTGACGCGTATGCTTCCCGCACCAGGAAGAAAGTACAAGGGGGGTGCCTGAACTGAGTAGAAATACCATTTGCCACACCCGGGGTTTTCGCCTTGTAAAAGATCACTAGATGCTTATGGCAAGCAGCGTATATTTTTACTCCGTCCAGGCATCCCCCCTTGTAGTAGTATCGTTTCCCCACATCGCTTGCAGTCGGAGACCATGTTATTGGTGCCTGCGGTTATGTATGCACCACCCCAGATTTGTACGAGCTTTGCAATACTACAATCTAAATACGTCATTCAAAAGCGAGAAGTTCCGACTGGCCAGCTATAGCTGGTTGACAGTGAGAGTGACAGGATGGGCGACAGAATGCAGGGCAAAACGTGGCAACCACAGAAATAGTGCAGATGATGCTGAGATTGAACGAACACACACGATCAAGTAGAGTAGCCGCATTTCCAAGGGTATTCTCAAGGTATCGTACGATTATGTTTGATTGTACTAAAATGTAGTTATAAGAGTGTGCTTCGAAGTGAAGTATAGGAAGAAAGCCCGTCGGGGGTGCTGCAGCAGACAGAGTTTTGGTGCCGCTCTAACGCCATGCAAGATAGCAAAACAAAAGTAGGCCGTGATGTATATACAAGAGAAAGAACAGTAGCTAAATAGAATTAAAAGCTTTTGCCAGGGTGGTCAGACCCTGCATTTTTGACCGTCGCGTCCAAGCTAGCTCTCCTGCTGTCCCCAAACGGATCGCTGTTGGAACGAGAAGGCTGGCGATCGACAGTGTTGATAGCGGCGTAATCGACAGTGGCAATACCCTCGGCCTGCGCCTGCTCAGAGAGATCTATGCTGTCCCTGTCGGGGTCACTAGGCGCCTGTCTGGTGCCTACGGTGCGCACAGTAAGACTGCGTCCGAGACCACCAGCGCCTGCAGCCATCTGAGTCTCTTCGAGACGCACGATGACCTCGACGGCTTTTTCGTCCTCGATGACCTTGGGATGGCGCTTTGCGAAATAGCGGGCGTATTTGTAAAGCGACCAATAGCAGCTTGCAACGTTGACTCCGGTTAGGACGATCTTGTAGGGAAGGTAGTAGACGTAAACGAGTACCCAGCCGAGTCGTTCGTTCTTGCGTCGCAGATGAACCTCGTTGAAGATGACCGTGTTGATCAGGTACATGACGATGGTGGCGCCTAGAAGAATACCGGCAAAGCTGGGCCTAACGATGAATGAGATGGGAAGAATGAAAGGAGAGACGAGGTAGAGAAGAGTCTCATACACCTCTTGAAAGACAAAGATTTTTGCGCCGATCTCCCACCAGCCGAGTTTCCAGCTGCCGAAGATGTAGGCCATGTTGTAGTACATGCCGTTAACAAAGAAGAAGTTCCAGCGCTTAAAGCGCTGGCTGAAGATGGTCATCTCACCAAAACCACCACGAGAACCGCCTGACGAGAAGAACACAGCAGTTGGTGTTTCTGTCTCAACAAAGACCTGCGAGCACATCTTAATGCGGGACCCGAGCTTGCGTGCAACGTGACCGAAAAACCAATCCTCAGAGACGCTGAATCCAGGATGCTCGTGGAAGGTCTTGATGAGGAGATCGCGATCCCAGAGAGCGATAGCGCCATGAGGGAACGTGGCCGAGCCAACCTTGCCAGCAAACTCACGCTGGATGCCACTAAGCTTGTACTCGAGATCTTGCGCCTGCTGGCACAAGTTGCCCTTGGAGGAGTTTGGTCCCACAGACTTGATAGTGTAACCCAGGCACATTACATTGCCCTTGAGACGATCAGTTACGACTGGAAAGTTATCGGGTAGTGCGCAGTCGTCATCGATGAGCAGCACGTTTTTGAAAGCTTTGGCTGCGTAGGCTCCGACATACTGGGCGACAATCTTCGAGCCAATTGGGCACCACAGGTGGTTGACTCCGTAAGGCGCACATACCTCCTCGGTGTTGTCGAGAGGTGTAGGGCTGTTTCCATTGGCAAGGACGTAGATGTGCGATGGTGGAAAGATCTTCAAGGCCGCTTCAAGCGTGGCACCAATGAGTTGGGCGGACTTGTAACAGGGAATCAGGAGCGCAGTATCCTTGACATTGTCCTGAATCTTGGTTTCGGCGGTGGATGTGGCTGGAGGAGGGTCGTCTTCAAAAAAGATGAGGAGAGGAGCGAAGGCATAGCTGGAAGCTGATCAGTGATCTATAGAGTGGAGATGTGGTGATGGGACTTACAACACAGCGATCCCGAGAGTGATGGTGAAGCCGCCAGCGAAGACAAACTTGTTCTCGACCACCCAGTACAACCACCAGACGGCTCCTTTCCACAGAGGCAAGCCAATGAGGACGAAATAGATAAAGCACAGGAGGAACAAGTAGATGCCGTATTCAAATACAATCTGCACCCACTTTTCCCTTTGTAACTCTGTACCTCGCTTCTTTGCATTCTCGTACGTCTTCCAGACAGAACCTTTCCTCTGCAGGCCACTGAAAGATGCGTTCGTCATCTTTCTGGCAAGACTACTTGGCACAACTGCATCGATGACAGGCCCGAAAGTACCCCTCCTCTGCCTTTGACCAGCAGGGGTGTAGGCGGTTTCGGGCTCTTTGTAGCTTTTCTCGCTCGCATCGACCATCGAATTGTTTCTAGTTGCGAAAGGGTCCTCATTGGACCAGAGAGAACTGGAACTGGATTGGTTCTTGAGGTAGGGTGAATCGAAAGGATTGTTGGTGGCTGCCCGACCTGGTGAGCGAAGTGCAGGTTCGAGTATACTGTTTGGTCGCGAGACGGTGATAACATCTTCTCCACCAGGTACCCAAGACCGAGGTCGAACATCCTTCCCTGCCGTACTTTCTCCATTACCCGATGGTGATGTGGTATCTAGGTGGTGGGAAAATCTGACTGAACGACGTCCTGAACGTTGTGAATCTTGCAGGTTTTGTCTGCGTGAGTGACTAGGCCGATTTTTTGATCGACTGTTGAGACGATGTGCAAGACTTTCTTTTCTGATGAGGCTCTGTTTCCGTCCAATGATCCCCTGCTCCTCATCTACCCCTGAAGGCTGTTGAGGTTCCCATGCTAGATGGTGGTCTTTGTCTCGTATGGACCCAAGGTTTCCGGTAGCTCGAAGGAGGTGCGCAGGAATAGCAACATCTTCGATAGGTGCTGAGTACGATTGACGATTGAAGGTGCGAGGTTGGTCCTGCTTTTCGTTGGAGCCGTCCATCCCGTACTGTGGATACGACGAAGCCATTATAGAATTAAAGAATATTATGTAGTTGCTGTGGCCATAAGGAAGAAGGAAAAGAAGAAGTATATAGGGAGATCCGGAAGACTATGGGCCTAGGCCAGCGGCATCCTTGCATCACCCATGGACATACGAGGTTTGCGGGGCTCCTCCAATGTGCGAGCTTATGGTATCCACGCCGTCTCTTCTGACCACAACGCCGACCCCTTGACGATGTGGGTTCCGTCCGATATCCTCTAAGGTAAGACGTCAATGGCGAGGAAATAGAACGGGGCTAGCTGGAAGGCTCTCACCAGATGCGGCGCACGTCAAATGACCGCGTATACTTAGGGCTAGGATGTTCGCAAGGTTAGGTAGTTGACGTGCGGCCTCACTGAGCCACAACGAACGGCGAGAATCCGGCCTGCGTATCCTTGCACGTCAGAACTCACGGTCCAGGAACTATCCTTTAAGCTTAATTGCCAGGACCATGATCGCAACGATGGAGATTCAATAGACATGGATCTTGGATTAAGAGACGAGCGTCTCCAGAACAGAACACCTGCACGTCTGGATGGTGCGGTTTGGTCAACTAAAACCAATTGACTTTTTTTGTATTGGCAAGTTCTTGCGACATGGAAGACGTAAGCTTGCTGCAGCTTCTAGTTAGGTAGTACGGTATACTGCCGGAGAAGGCCCCATGCTTAGCGCCGCAGCAAAAATCTGACAGGAAGTAGACGTTTGAGAATCTGGCGCTATGGTAGTTGATCGACGTTCAGCCAAATTAGAGCGAGCAGGGATGGTAAAAAAGGTTCCAGAAGTGGTTCGCTTCGCACGTTGACGTCGACAACTTAATCATGGCGGACCGTTAGAATTCGCCGAGGCGCCACAGACGACATTCCGCTAATACATTGCGTCTGCACGCTAAAGAAAAATACGGCTGTCAACACGACCTCTGCATGGTACATTCCGAAAACTATTAGGCGTGGAATAGAGCGGAACGTCTGTGGGTCTCCCGTACGATTGCATTGCTGGGCTGTAATTGACCGGCGGTGGCTCTTCGACTTTGACCATAAATACTGATATTGCGTGCCACGTGCAAGCCATGGTTTGACCAGGGAATGCTCTCCGGGTATGCTGGACATTCGAGACGCTGTCCGACCGAGCCTTACATGTACATCGCGGGAGAAGGGACGGCGCGTCTGACACCCAGATATCAACAGTGAACACCAACGGAAGCTTTCCGATGAGGTCCAAGCAGAAGCGGCCACTCAGACGATGCGATGTATGATGAGATGGTGACGTTGAACGACGGCAGTCACGGTACGTCCGTAAAACTTCCTTAGCAAGGCGACCCGGGGTAGCGTTCACTGAGCTCCAGATGGAAAGCTTCTGTGCGCAAGTTCCAGGGCGTCGACTCTGCCTCCTGTCGCATTTTTCATCTTGTTGGAATCTCAGTCCAATCTGTTGCAATAGGGGCAGACTTACTGAAACTCTTGCAATAAAGCTATTGTCATCAATGACGCCGAATGTTACCGCAGACATGCCTGCATGTACATTAGCGACGCAAAATTCTGCTGGTCCGTGTCGGTTGCCCGTAAACTTCCTGGCAATTGATGGTACAAGGTTCAGGGTGTCGCTAGAATCCTGGTCCTTGTAATCTGATCATGGATGTTCTGAATCCGGATCTCTAATTCGAAACGCTACGTCCAACGTGGTGATGTGAATACGGTCTGCGGCTGGCTTGCATGCTGCAGCGACGAATACTGGACCCCTATTCCGAAAAAGACAGTGAAGACGCGGCCACTGGTCTGGTCTAGGACCGGCGCTCCGCGCCGCAGCGTACCATGAAATGTTTCCGTCCAACGTCGATTCTGTTGAGCGGCTCGGTGGATGTGAGTGCACCATAGTACTTGGTCGAGACGCTCTACCCTTGAACAACTCCACCCGTCCACTTCGCCACGCAGTCTTGAGCCACATTGGGCTGCAACGGCTCGTAGCTTTCGCAAATGCACGCAAGCTAGACGCAGGCTGTAACGTTGCGATACTGACTGCAGAGACAGCGCCGAGAGCAGATCGTAAGTGATGGAGCCAAACTGTGCTGGAAGCCCTGGAATCTCGGGGAACGGTTAGCATGTGCAACGTGTCGAGGTGGTGTGTTTGAGACTGAAGTTGTTTCCTTGACGTGCGAACGTGCTCGTTCCGTAGCCAATTTTTGATTGGCCGAGCTTGCCTCGACTGGCTCTAGCGTGCCACCCGGCTGTGGTTTCCGGGCGCTCGTCCCGCAGCCGATGCCAGCATTTACGTCAATCTCGTGAGGGTGGAGAGCACGGAGATTGGCTGCGGACGCTTCAACCTCAACTACAATTGCACCGTGTTCTATTATTGTACAGTACCACCATGTCTGCTTACGCTTCCGAGTACCCGCCAGTCGAGTTCGACACAGCCTACAAGAGGTTCTTCGAGGAATTCTACGCTACGTCAGACACACCAGATGCGCATGAGAAGTATGTCGAGAACTTCACTCAGAATGCGACCTTGGTAATGGCGTCGAAGAAAGCGCAGGGCTCAGATGGTACGCTCTGTAGCCCCTTTACTGTCCCAGGCGCCGACTCACGACCATTAGAAATCCTTGCGCTGCGTAAAGGAATGTGGGAGAAGGTCGCCAGCAGGAAGCACAAGGCCATTAAGATCTTTCCCTTCGGTCCCAACTCAGACGAAGTCATGCTGTATGGAACCGTCCAGTACGGTCTAAAGGCTGGCGGCGAGTCTGGCCTCGAATGGGCTGCGCGTGCGCACCTCGTTAGAGATGCAGGACAGGTAAAGATGGACTTCTACCAGGTCTATCTAGTAAGTATGCATGCTTTGGAAGTAAGCGATGCTAACAGATGGCCAGGACACTGGAGCACAAAGCAAGTAGGTTGCTGGCACCACATAGAGTAGGAATCCAGAATCAAACTTTTTTACAATGTTGACTAGTTGGGTGAGGCACACCGTGTTGACCTTTGCCGACAGCCTCACAAGTTGTCCGAAGTTGTGCAGGTTTGGAATTGCTGCCTTTCTCCCATGCCGTGACATTGTGTTTCTCATTCTTCGCCCATCACTGTACGCATGCTGTTACTCTCTTCGTGTGTACTACCACCTGGTCTGGCTAGAGACGTTTCGCTGAACCGCTCAACCAAGACTAGCTTCGGCCAGTTGCGCAAAAGTGGTGCAGAATAGATAAACCGATATCTGTTGCTCCAAACTGACCTCGGAGTTCAAGGCAAACATATAGGTGGATGGGTTGCGCACCATATCTCATGCTTAATGGGTATCTGTTGATACTGATGTCCGGAAGCACCATCAACAACAGCCCGGCTGGCACAATCGGTAGCGCGTGAGACTCTTAATCTCAAGGTTGTGGGTTCGAGCCCCACGTCGGGCTCTTTCTTTTTGCCCTTCTCGAATTGCCGTAGCTGTTGTGGTTGGCGAGTTGTCGAATTTTTTGTCTGGTGTGCGGTGAAGGTCCGTGCACGCCATGCTTTCCTTCCGCCACCCGCCGTCAGAACAGCACGACCACTAACCTTCGGTCTCATTAACTAAGATGAACATGCACCTCCTGGTTGTTCCGTCAACAGTACCCTGACGTCCTTGCAGGGCTATCGACTTAATCAAGCTCTGCGACTCAACGTTCCTTTGCACATGCTCATTTGCACATGCTCAAGGGGTAAATGCTAAGGTAGCCCAGTAGCACCAGCACCTTAGACCGGTCACTCCGATATTCTGATGAACAGCCCTCACCTATCCCTTTCAGAAGCACCAAACGCTCCTACGCAGCTCCCAGTCCGCGAATTCCTGACTTCTTAACCGGCAACTTGATCAGAATTCCCGTGGAACAAACCCAATCGAAATCTACTCGCCGCGTGAGCTCCACTGATCAACAGGATCGTCGATGAACATAGAGTCTGCAAAGTTCTTAAGTACGACGATCTAGCGTGGTCCGCTAGTTTCTAGCCACAGTAGAGTGAAACGCGGGTGGCTAGTGTTCTGGTTTTCGATAGTGTATGTCTCGCGGTCTATACGGTTATACAGTCGTGCTTTTCGTGTTGCGAAGGAAGAATACTCGGACATAAGAGCTTCGTCTTCGTGTGCACGACTCTGTCTGGGTTCATGACTAGCCTGGACAGGCAAATGTGATCACTGATGTTGGAGAGTCATTTGATCTACTCTTTGACCTGGGTCCTCGAATGCTGACGTTACCATCTGTATCTGTTCTTTGGAGAAACTCACTGCCAACCTTGACTCTACTAGACGCCTTTTATATGGTGTTCTATACATTGTCTGTCGAAAGGGCTCAGTGCTAAATCTCATTTGGCAACACAATCTGTATCTACCGCACCTGCACTGTTGCTGAATGCAGTTGTTTCCTAGGCTATGGTTTGTCTTTGCATTCACAGGAACGGAATCGCGTGAGTACAATCGAAAAGGGAACGATATCCAAAGAACGATCTCAACGACTTGGTCAATATCATGTAGGAATAACAGAAAGAGACTCATGTTATGGCAGATTCCATGATGACTGTGATGCTACTAGACGAGTCTTATTGTACATTGAAGCGCAAGGTGCAGAATATGCAGAAAGTAACAAAGCATACTCCTAAGGTTTCGGCCTAGCGTAATATAGACTTTGTTCCCGCATACCTTCTAGGAGGCAGAGTCATCCCTAGAAGACTTGGGGCGTAGGTCAGACTCTGTTGCTTCTTAGCTTGCTTAGAGGTATCGTGCTGGTACTACCGCCGCCGCTACCGTCATAATTTTTGAAGAAGGTTTCCGGGGCCGCGTGCGATTTTCAGCCTTGTTCCGCTCCCCTGAACGGCATTCTTTGCCATTGTCTGGGTTGATGTCTTCAGCAAGGCCACGACCCTTCCTTCCTTCCCACTCCTCCTCCTACTGCTCCGCTACCACTCCAACCAGCAATAGTCCACATGGCTTGTTGCTGGATTTGAAAGAGCTGAGAATGATTTCGGAGGGAGCCTCAAGGGAAAGGCCTGCATTACAAGTCTAAGAAGTTGGTGGGTTTATATCGCCCTCCTGTACCTTCTCTTTCAGATGGGGCAGCTGAGGCTCCGTATCACGTCGAACGGTTAGAACTCATACATTGATCTGTAGTACAGCCTTGAGCGAGATTATCAAGGCAGTTCAGTCCAGACGAAAGTTGGTCCATGGTGGTTGCAATGAGACAACTCGGTGGACAGATGCACTGCGAAAGGCTTCGTGTCCATGATGCTGCCAGATAAGAACGTGCTCAGAATGGCTTCATTTTGGTAGATTAAGGTCCCATGTCGGATCCAGGATATCTGCATTGAACCAATCAAGCGAAGGTTGAGACTGGAACAATTGCCACATCATGTCATCGTTCCATGTCGAAGCCAAGAACCCATCAGTACTGCCACCAACACCGGGTGTAACACCGAGTATATCCGGTGCATCACTCATGCTCGAGAGCGTTGAAGGATTTGTCCAAGGTTGAGCCGAGAAACCTGGCACTGCAGCATTCGTATTGCTGCGGTCCTGCGAGCCAGACGTTTTGACGAGTGGTGTGCAGAGACTCAAGAGGGTGGCACACAAGCGGTGTAACCGGTTGACGTACTTGTTCTCAGTAACAAGGGCTGATATACCGTCTGTAACAGCTTGCAGCAGCTGGAAATCGCGCTCATTGGAAGTACCTACCACGTTGCAGAAGACCACGAAGAACGGACACAGTGGATATGACAACATAGTCCTGAGAAGCGTTAGTTGATTGGTGCAGAAGTGGATCATTCTACGTACCACGCCAGATATGGGTCATAGCCTTCGATGAAGTGTCCAAGACTCTTCGATGTGGCCTCGATGACCTTGACACATTCAAGTGCCTTGCGCGCACTCTGAAGACACTCTTCTCGTTCTGACGGTTCGGTAGTGACTGTTGGACTTAGACGATGGACCGATGTCAGAGTCGAGAAATATTTAAATTCGAGGCATTTCCAGTGTAGCAATATATCCACGACAGATTCCAAAAGAACTGTCGGGCAGTCCTGCACCAGTTAGTCATCTGAGTGAAACATAAACGCATGTCCAAATACCCTTTGCATCAGATTATAGATGTCCGACATCTGCTTCCGCAACCACGCGACTTCCTCTTGGAGTGGTGCACCCGGCTTCTTCGATGCAGGCGCCAGCGTCAATTCCAGTATTTTATCATGTACAGGGATCATCTCCATTGCTATAATTTCAAAGACGCTCATTTGATTCAAGGGGTTAGCTCTGATCAACGACGAGATCTTGACGTTCATCGGAGGCAGGGATCTAGGCCGTAGCAGTAACAAGCTCATACAACTGTCGAATTGAGCGCACCAGGCCACAGCTGTTTGTATCTCTTCGTCGTATTCGTCTTTTGCCTCGTTGCTCGTGATTGTGTGGTACCCGAGCGCGACCAGAGTCCGAGAGGCATGAGCTGTCAGCTCCCAACAGCTTGCAGGATTCCCTACAATTTGCATCATCATGGCTCCTGTGATCAAGGCCTGGACAAGCAGTAGAGATGGTGTCGTCATAAAACTGACGTGATCCAGAGCCGTGAGTGCTGCACTAAGATGATTGTACTCCAGCTGTCGAATGTGTTTCTGTACTGCCGGACTCTTCGGCCCCTGTAGCTGACTGGCGTAGAGAACCACAGCGAATTTGAAGTGAATAATAACTTTGTACAGTGTTTCGGTCTTCTCGTCCGCTGTGCCTTCCATCAAAGCAAGCGCAATCCTCTCGACTGCTTTTGATGGAAGGTGATCCAGAACGTGGAAGTGTACCGCTGTTGGGTCGATGTTCTTGGCCTCAGTACCTAGGATGACGTGAAGGATCTCTCCCTCAGTGAGCTCAGTCGGTGCATACATGGACTTATCGAAAGTGCTACGATCCTTCATAGTTGGTACTGGCGCATTCGATAAATGATCAACGAAAGATATTGCCGTCTCGAGCACTGAGCGCTGGTGCACAGAAAACCGGCTGTTCGTCGAGAGCTCCTTTTGAATAAGATTGCGCGCCTCGTTCGTAGGCTGTTGGGCTGTGTCGACTTCCGGGGTTGCCGCAGGAGCTGTATTGACTGCACTGCTTGTTCGCTTTCGCTTCAAGGGCCGTTCAGAAGATACCTGCTGTTCCGGCGAAGCTTCCTCTGGGATGCTTATTGAGGGCCTCGGGGTATCCTGTGTGACACGAACGGAATTCTCCAGACTTGACAACCTTTGTACAAGAGCTTGTATCTTATCATCAGTTCGAACCTTGGGGCGAGGAGTCCGTTTGTGCCTGTTGCGGAGACATTGGCTCTTTGCGAGAATGCAATTAGAGCAGGGATCTTTACGATCACACTTGACCTGCATATCGTGTCAGTTTCGGTAGGTCAAGCCACCCTCGGTGGAGATCCTCTCTTGCGGTGCGATGGTTCTACGGTCTACATATTCCGATTTTCTCCGTATGTTGAGACCTGTCTGACACAGGCACACCATAGCAACAAGCAAACATGACCAAAGACAATGAGGCTGGTGGTGGATATCAAACTGTGCCACACACCTTTCTGGCGTGGCATAAGTCACACGCTTGCACGCCGCCATGCGCGGCCCAATTCTCTTCTGGCATTGGCAAATCAATGAGGACTGGTAGTGATGTGACTACGGGATGAGGCTCGGCTCAGGACAGCGGCGTGGCACCGAGGAAGAAGGAGGTAGATGTGCCAAGCAGTCCGGCTCGGACGTTCAAATTTACCGATCTCCGGACACTGCCTTCTTGTCGTCGTACGCCAGCTCCAAGCGTCAACGACAAACCTGACAAGCTCGCTGCAGTCGTGTAAGCGTGCACCATCATTGGTAGCTGATGCTTGTCGAGCAAGGCCACCGAATCTCTCGTAAACCCATCAGAGGCGTCGAGTACGCGTCTACGAAAGCACAGGTGCGCAACGACGACACACAGTTTATCCTAAGCAGGCTGCGAAAACAACAAGCTCTCAGACATGCCGATACAGAGCCCATTGTCGAGACACCATCCGGGTATTAAAGCACGTTTAAGTATGTTCTGTCAAGCCAAGCAAAAAAGCAGGTGGTCTGCTTCCAGTAAAGATTGATGCAGTACGCGGCTGCTCCCGCGGCCGCATGCTAACGCGAGGAGGCTTGCATAGGAAGAGCAACTCTATAGGTACTCGTGGGCCGAGAAGGTTTAATAAGCAGCAGAGATGAATGTGACGTGTCGGCCCTTGTTAATGAAGTCAAGGTACGCGGGAGCGGTAAGTGGAAGCTAAACCCAATCTTCTGGATGTCGCTTCGAGGCCAATAAATTCCATCATCTTGTAAATTGAGACATTGCGTTTCTTGTTGTCGTACGTATAACAAACGATAACTTGTACAGTGGGCGCATGGCAAGCCTGTGCATCAGAGAGGCCGGGTCTGTGTCGCAGAAAAGAGGAACAACGCAATAAGCATTACCCCATCGTTTCCACTCAGAGTGGAAAAAAATCGTAAGAGTTGAAGGACATGCCACGCTAAATTCGAGAATTCGAGAATTCGAACAATGGTGGGCAAACGTCGTGCACGTTTCTTCGTCTATGGAGCGCAGCTAACCGACTCATGGCCGGTAGAGTTAGGAGCGGCCGCGAGCATGTAAAGCGTTTACGAA
This sequence comes from Phoma sp. RAV-16-625, assembly GCA_004335185.1. Classification (NCBI taxonomy): domain Eukaryota; kingdom Fungi; phylum Ascomycota; class Dothideomycetes; order Pleosporales; family Didymellaceae; genus Phoma; species Phoma sp. RAV-16-625. Next base: position 96,309 of record SAUA01000101.1, read on the forward strand.
ACGTGGGGTCTCTCCCTGGTAACATTCAGGGGTGTTGTGTTTGTGTGTGCGTGTCGCAGAGTGGAATTTGGATATGTTACGCCTTCAAGATGCTTTTGCACTCGGCACGACGAGCTCCAGCTGCTCCCGGAACGGTCTTACATTTGGGGATTACTTCCGAGTAGCCGCTCCGGCCGAAGGAACACGTGGGTCATGAACATTCAACGACCTCTGTTGAAATGTCTCAAGCCTGTCGTGTTGTGGGTGTGTGTCTTGCAGTAAAAACACCGCCATCAACTAAACAATAGCACTACTCGACCTCCCACTTGCATGAGGTTGATAGTAATGACTGCTGCGTATAGTAGAGTGGTGTGTTCATTGTGAAGTCTGAACCGAGCCTGGGCTGCAGCAAATGGTCAACCTGGCCGTCGGCCGCAGCGTACAGCAAGGAGAGCTGAGGTAATTCTGTGATTCGTCTCGCGCGGGAGACATTCCGATGGTAGTCATGGAACCCTATTCTGATGTGCTTTGCTACACGGTGGCTTCGAGCTGTGATGCTGCGTCCATCCAATCAAAACAGAGTACGTCGTCTTTCGTGGGGTGGAATATCAAAGCGCAGCGATAAGCAGCACGGAGCCAACGCGAGAAGCCCAAGATAGTCCAGGACAAGGCAAAGGCCCTATCAGGGTGACACTGATCCTGAGAGGCTGTACACTGCGCCGGTGACGGTCCCATTTGGAACATGCCCTGCGCACAGCACGTCTTTTTCGTGCGCCGTCAACAAGGTCCTATTTACATATGCTCTGACATAATGGCGGGTGGAACGGATAAGTGTGGGGTGATGGCTTGCTTTCCGAGTGGACCTGGAATGTGTTTTGTGGGCGGTGGAGACGCGCGGATATCTGTGCTGGCTGGCGCGCCGCATCCGTGTTGGCCAAGGGCTCGAGTTGAAGCGCTCTGCGCTGCTGGCAACGGGCGTGTTCAAGCCGCAAGCCGCAAGCCGCAAGGAGCCATGTGGCTGCTGCAGGGTGCTTCTCCAGTCACGCAATGGGAAGAGGACGCTGGGGAGGTGGCCTGCGGCGGGTGTGGACTAGATTTGGTCATCCCCACGCGACACATGCTATTGGCGCGATCTCTTCTAGAATGACTCTTATCTTTTACTCCTGGCTAACAGCCACCACCACGCCAACACCACCAGCTTGCACCAGAGCCGCCCAGTGGCCAGTTCTGTCCCCAGACATGACAGGGCTGACCACCGCGGGAACTAACCCGCCCCCGAAAAGAAAAAGTACCTGCACATCTTGAAGCCGCCTGCCGTGCTGGTGAACACTCCACTCCGCACTGTTTCCATCCTTCTTTATCTCCCACGCATTCACATGTCGGCGTAGTCGTTTCAGTGGTCACACCGCTGTCCGGGTACTCCCGTGTGTTCCTGCTCTGTGGTCCTGTATGTAAGTGTGATTGCTTATCTTGTACACCAGTCCTCCTCGAGCGCTATCTGACTTGCTTCTTTGCGTGTATCAGTACAGCCTTGACCCAGCTAACAGTACGTGTTTAGACGTTTTGCCGGATCAGATCACACGTAGACATTCGCTCCTTTTGTATTCTGTTCGCAACTTTGCTTGTCGGCCTTCCATGAGCCCTTTTCCCCTCACTCAATCCGCAGCTCATGACCACCACATCGGGTCAACTCTCGATGTTCCTCAGTAACACGCAGCCAAGCGTTCATCTGACTGGAAAGTTTGCATCTGGTGAGGAGGCGCAGCTTCCTCGCGGAGAATGTGGCTATATCCAGCCAGTGTCTGAGTCGAGCAGTACCTCACGTCAACGCTGCTCGTGTCGAAGCTTCTACCCGGACTCGGTCGTACGTTCTCGCTGCGGCTGCGGACATCAGGCATGGCACCACGAAACCCAGCCTCTCTCGGTAGTCTCGGTAGACCAGTTCCTACAGGTTGTGGAGCAGATGAAGCTGTTGAAGCATGAGGTTCGGCGACATGAGAGTATGGAGGAAGAATTGAGGAGAGAGCTCCTGAGGGAGAGGGCCGCGAGGGAGGAACACTTCCGAACATACAAGGCTTTGGAAGCACGGCTGTACGAAAACATGCGACTGCTCAAAATAACCATGGACGATAGGGTGGAGGCGGTGGTTGACAGGACATCTTCGTTCGGCGATCAGATTCGGGATGTTCAGGAGCGCCTGACGATGGTGGACGAGATCACCATGGATCTCGAGAACCGAGTCGACAAAGTTGAGCACACCAACGGCCGTTCTGGGGACGACACACCCGTGGAGTCTACGCCCAAGCCACACCTATCGACGCCCAAAGCATCGCCGGTTCCTCAAATACCCCTCCTGATGCAGTCACAACACACGCTTGGTCAGCTTCCAATCCGCACCGACAAAAAGTACCCCTTATCGTGGAACGTTCGCGTCATCTTTGTGCTCCGGAAGTCGCAGAGATTTGCGTATGACCCTGACAGTACTGGGTACAGACGCTGTGCGTCTCGCAAGCTTCAACAAAATCTCGACTTTCTTGGTCAAGATAGCGCGTACTTCGCGGCTCGGATAGAGGATGTTTTCAGGGGCATCTTGCGCGGCAGATCTTGGATGCCTCTAGTTGGCCATCGTCCGCCAGACGAACCTTATGGTCGGATGGCGCTCACTTTGCTTCCACCAGATCTCGTCCACCGTGATCTCTGGGATCATCCTTTCATAGAGGATCATTGTATTGCTCATGACAAGATGCAGGGCGACGTCCTCTACATCGCTCTGCAGCACGAAGATGCGACCTGGAACGAAGTTCGGTTCTTGCCGCCTGCCCACGGTGTTGATGAAGCGTGTTGGTCTCACGACGAAGAGCTGGACGGGGCAGCCGAGTACAAGAGTCTGGACACCGAGATCATGTACGAGTGCCAGGATCCTCCTCCCACATATTCATCTCGAACTCACTCGTTGGCGGATAGGGCGCCTTCCAAGCTCGACGTACTCGCTGATTCTGCTGCTATGCTCAGTCCGATTGAGCGTGCGCGCACACAGTCTTCTGTCCGTTCCAGCATGTTGAGACCGTCTCTCGAACGCACCGAGACCGAGTCTTCGTCCCACTCTAATCATCGCCTCTCATCTGAGCGGAGCAGTCTTCGGAGTTTCGATTCAGAGATGGGCGAGGACGAGCATCGCGACAAGAAGCCGAAGCTCCGATCCAAGGACAGTGCGACAAACGTCGCTGGCAATAGTCACGCGCAACATCCCATGTATGTGTCAGGCCGCTCGAAGCGGAAAATGCCCGTGAAGGAAAAAGGGCAGAAGGAGCCTCTCCACTTCAGTGTCACAAACGTCACCAAGTGGAGACCGAGTCTGCTGCACCCTCACTCGTCCAAAGGAAAAGAGATCGCTCACGGGCAATGATTCTCCCTACAGCCTTCTTGCATCTGTTTTCCAACTTCTTTTCCTGTTTCGAAGGCGTTCAAAGAGCAAGACCTCGGATACCCATCGGCGTTACACTGTACATTTTCATCTGAGGCACGACAGCCGTCTCGCAGCATCTTTCCCCAACCATAGACTGCTTTTTTGATCTACTGTATCAACGACATACAATACAAGATTGTGTTGGCGTGGCACCACGATTTCTATTGCATCGCAAGATCGCGCGGTCGACCTGCGAATTTAATATATAGAACTGCGCTTCACATTGCCACACATTCCCTGACATGTCGGCTTCAACGACCTTTCGGTACTCAGTGCTAGATAGGCAAGAACACGTACACCTACTGAATCGTAGGCCCAAAGGCCCGACACCGTATCGACGGCGTTGATAACGCTCAACCTCGGGACCCACTTGTACCCCCGATTGCCCGCGCCGTCTTATCTCACACTATGTGTATGCGGCGCACTTATCAGCCTTTCTCGCTCGGGACTCGAGACGGTGCGCGAAGGCCAAGGAACACTGGCGTTATCTTGGAACAAACGTTTTACTCAAGCTTCGCCGATGCTGCCTCTACCGACATTTTCGTACGGCGTGTAGACGTTGCTAGTGAAGGTCGAAGTTCCTCCAGATTGCGTAGTTACATGCGGGGGTGCCAAACAAGTGGAGCCAAATAATCCGGGGTTATCCCACTGCCGGCATCTTGACGCCAACACCGCGACAATGCACGTTGGTCGGTAGTCTTGCGCAAGGAGATTTCACATGATGGACTTTAAATCCTTCACGCTGGAAGGCGCTCTCGAATCTCACTTGACTACCGTATTCCACAACCTCGATCTTATAAAGCAGAACAGCGGTGACTTTCCCCACTTTCGAGGATTCGTCAGACCATACACAAATAATGATAACCACCCAAAACCGCCCAATACGAGCAACTGTGACGAAACCAAGGTTCGAGCGTATCAAAAGTGGCGAACCGCAGCTTACGATGTTCACGACGTGCGGGGGGAGATACTACCTTGGACCGACCACTGGCTTTAGCTTGATTTATGGGTGCAGATAAGGCCAGCATGATGCGCGCCCATGTAACTCTGCAGCGACATCGCTTACACCGTCCAGAAAAGTTGCAAGGGTGCGACTGTACATAGATTCCGAACGATTCGCGGTCTCGATGCCTGCGCATTGTTGAAGTCTACTGGAATTCACCACCACGGTGCCGTATCACGTGCTGCGTTACTTCACAACGGTGAATACTGCACGTTTACTGGCAACACAACACAGCCAATATGTCCGCCAACCAAGATCCCGAGCTTGCGAAAACCGATCTCAAGGTTACGCACTCTGCGTCGTCCGATGCTGCGCCTATTCCTATCGAGGGTGAAACTCAACACCTCCCCACCTACGAACATGAAAAAGCGTTGACATGGAAGTTCGACCTCCGCATGCTACCGATCTTGGCGTTGATGTATTTGTTTAATGCGCTGGACAAAGGAAATCTGGGTAACGCGAAGACGGATGGGCTGGAGAAAGATCTTGGGTTCAAGGGCAACCAGTACAACATAATGCTGTCGGTCAGTACCCACGCAACCCGCTCTGTGATCTTGACTAACAGAGGCAGATCTTTTATGTGCCGTATGTGATCTTTGCTCCACCTGTTGGCATGCTTGGAAAGAGGTACGGGCCACACCGCGTCCTCCCAATTATGATGTTTTGCTTCGGCAGCGCAACACTCCTGGCCTCTTCCGTACACAACTGGAGCGGCATGATGGCCCTGAGATGGTTTCTAGGAATGGCCGAGTCAGCTTTCTTCCCGCTGACTATTTACTACCTAACGACCTTCTACCGACGAGGAGAGCTTGCGCGACGACTGGCCCTTTTCTATGCAGCATCCAACATTGCCAACGCCTTCTCTGGACTGCTGGCCTTTGGGGTATTCCAGATCAAATCGAAGCTGGATGGCTGGCGATACCTGTTCATCATCGAGGGCAGCTTGACGGTCTGCTTCTCCTTCTTCGCATACTGGTATCTCCCAGAGTCAGCGCACAAGGCCAAATTCTTGACCGAAGCCGAGCAACAACTCGCGTACCAACGCATCCAGATCGATAGTTCCTCGGTTGTGAACGAGAAGTTCAACTTCAAGCATGCTATTGGCATCTTCAAGCACCCCTCGACATACGGCTTCCTTATCATTGAGATCTGCCTCGGAGTACCACTGCAGTCGGTTTCGCTCTTCCTGCCTCAGATTGTCGGGCGTCTGGGCTACAACAGTATCAAGACCAACCTCTACACGGTAGCGCCGAACATTGTGGGCGCTTGCGTTCTGCTCATCCTGGCCTTTGCGTCGGACCACGTGCGGCTTCGGTTCCCCTTCATCGCACTGGGGTTCCTGCTCACGTTTATCGGCTTCGTCATCTTTGCGACCATCGACGTCGAGCATTCTATCACAGTCGCGTATTTTGCGTGCTTTATGATGACGTGGGGCACTTCTGCCCCCTCTGTACTGCTGTCAACATGGTACAATAACAACGTCGCGGACGAGAACCAGCGTGTCACGCTGACCTCAGTCGGTGTGCCGCTGGCGAACTTGATGGGGGTGGTTAGCAGCAACATCTTCAGAGCGCAGGATGCGCCCAAGTACATCCCGGCGCTGGCGACTACGGCGGCGTTTGGAGCGACGGGGTGTGTGTGCGCGCTGTTGCTGGGTACGTATATGGTGCTGGATAATGCGAGGAGGAATCGGAAGCAGGGTGTTAATTTGAGTGCGAGGGATGTGAGCACGGAGCTGTTGAGGGATGGACCGAAGAGTGCGGATTTCAGGTGGTTCTTGTGAGAAGGAGTGTCTACGCTACAGAGTACAGGTAGCCATGCTACATGGAAGAGGCCATATACCCAACACAATGATTCGCTACTCTCATGCTGAGACCCAAGCACGTGAACAACTGTTTCCGTAGCGCTACGCTCCACATCTCGCAGAGTCACGCGCTGCGGTCTTCCGGATGGAGCTGAGCACGGAACGACTCCCAGGTTCGGTATTGTCATACCAGAGGACGAAATGGCAGTGAATTGACTGGATAAGCTTCTTTGTCTTGACAAGACCAGATGAGTGTGTCCAAGCCCAATGGGTACATGAATAAAGCGAGGCAAGGTATGAGGCGAGAAGCCCGCGTTGGCCGCGGCAATGCCACTAGCGCGCTTGCGTAGCTTATCGGAGCTCCAGCTGCGACATGACCAGCCTCACACCGAGTCACACATCACGGGGCAGCATTTGGGAGCTGCCTTGTATTCTGCGTGCGCGCCCTCCAGCTTCTCTTCGACACCGCAGCTCCGACTTTGACGTCTGGCTGTGCATCTGCTCCGTCTTCTCCACTCGACTCGCTCGTCAACATCGCCGCCGATAAGCACTTCAGAGCTCCAGATAGCTCCTCCACACGCGTCATGGCGGTCAAAGGCATGGTGCCCATTCTGGTGGGCATGATGCTGCTGACGGGATGCTGCAACACGCTGTTGACCAAATACCAAGTACTGTCACCACTACATGGCAACGAAGCTGCCTGCTGACGTATCGCCAGGACATGCAATGCGTCGGCAACTGCGACTCCCCCAACCCCAAGTACCGCATGCACTTTGAGCAGCCCGTGCTGCAGACGCTGCAGATGTTCATTGGCGAAATGGGCTGCTGGCTCGTCATCGGCCTTTATACCCTCTGGCAGCGCTACGCTGGCGCCCGTGCAGGCTACGAGGCCATCCCCAATGCTGAAGGCACGGCAACCCCGGCGAGTGACGAGAGCGAAACCGCCGACATTGCGAACCCGCTCAAGCCCGCACATGTCGACGACGAAGGCAGGATTCCGCTCGAGGGCCGCAGCGTGTTCTTGCTTGCGCTGCCGGCGTGCTGCGACATCGCGGGCACGACGCTCATGAACGTTGGATTGCTGTTTGTGGCTGCCAGTATCTACCAGATGACGCGTGGCGCGCTGGTGCTCTTCGTTGGACTGTTCAGCGTCTGGTTCCTCAAGCGCCATCTCGGACTGTACAAGTGGTTCTCGCTCTTCGTGGTCGTGTTCGGCGTTGCCATCGTGGGACTGGCCGGTGCCATCACAAAGGATGACAAGGCGACACCAGGCCATCAGTCTATTCACTCTGCCATGACGGACGTCGCGCCGGCCAAGTCTCAGGCGCTCATGACAGTCATCGGTGTGATGCTTATTGCTGGCGCACAGATCTTCACGGCTACGCAGTTTGTGCTCGAGGAGAGGATCATGGAGAAGTACGCCATGGAGCCCATCAAGGTTGTGGGCTGGGAGGGCATCTTCGGGTTTCTTGTCACGACCATTGTCATGGTCGTCCTGCACTTCGCTGTGGGTACTGGGTACTTCAACGCGAGGGAGGGCCTGTACCAGATGACGCACTACAAGGGCATCGCCGTCTCATCTCTTCTAATCATGATCAGTATTGGGTCAGTCACTTCCACCACTTCATCTGGCTTTGCTAACCCTGCCCAGTGGCTTCAACTTCTTCGGTCTGTCCGTGACCCGCACTGTCTCTGCCACGTCCCGCTCGACCATCGACACCTGCCGCACGCTCTTCATCTGGGTCGTGTCGCTCGGCCTTGGCTGGGAGACTTTCAAGTGGCTGCAGGTGCTGGGTTTTGCCTTCCTTGTTTATGGCACGTTCCTCTTCAACGACTTGATACGTCCGCCGCTCAAGTCTTGTATTGAGAGGAAGCCGGAGCCTCTGCTACCTGAAGACCCCATTGAGCATCATTAAGCATAGACGAGGGGGTGGTTGTATATATGCATATTGGATCCAGCACTGGCGTTTGGCGAGATAGTTGGACGTATTTGAGCAATGAAGTCGCATTGTTCACAGTTACGCCGTTGTGGTAGCCTCACTCGTACTCTGCGACTACTCGCTGACAGCACGAGAACCGGTGAACACGTACAAGCATCCCAGAGTCATTCTGGAGTGATTCCAAAGTCATTCTGGAGTGATTCAGTATTGGCCAAAGTAATGCGTCTATCTGTTCAATGTAGAATGAAAGGTGAGATTTTCAGTGTTGTTGTTGTTGTTGTTGTTGCTGCTGCTGCTGCACTCACCGTCACCGTCGCGGTCCATCTAAAGCTAATGTGGCTAAGCGGCTAAGTGGCTAGTGGCCAAGACCACACTTAAGCGAGATCCCACTTCGAAATCGGGCACTCGTGTGATTGCGCATCTCGACAACCACCCGTAGCTAATCACCAGCAGCCAACAGTTCGACAATATGGCCACTACTCAGTCTGCTATGTGAGTGCTTCGCTGTGTGCTACGCGCAATTTTTGGAAATATACTGACAATGCCACAGCTCCAAGAGGAGAAAGTTCGTCGCTGGTACGCTGCACCCACACCCTTCCTTACCCTGAGAGCACTCGAGCATAGTGGGAGAATTTCAAGAGAGGCCCAATCGACTGCGGGGATGTTTGCGCAGCTGGTGGATAGAAGCGACAATGTGCTGCACAGCGACTAACAAGCACGACAGACGGTGTTTTCTACGCCGAGCTGAACGAGTTCTTCCAGCGCGAGCTTGCTGAGGAGGGTTACTCCGGCGTCGAGGTCCGCGTTACGCCCACCGTCACCGACATCATCATCCGCGCCACCCACACACAGGAGGTCCTCGGAGAGCAGGGTCGCCGCATCCGTGAGCTCACCTCGCTCATCCAGAAGCGCTTCAAGTTCCCCGAGAACTCCGTCTCCCTGTACGCCGCCAAGGTCCAGAACCGTGGTCTGTCCGCCGTCGCTCAGTGCGAGTCCCTCCGCTACAAGCTCCTCAACGGTCTTGCCGTCCGAAGGGCCTGCTATGGTGTCCTCCGTTTCATCATGGAGTCTGGCGCCAAGGGTTGCGAGGTTGTCGTCTCCGGAAAGCTCAGGGCCGCCCGTGCCAAGAGCATGAAGTTCACTGTAAGCACAGCACGCGTTGGCTGCATCTTGAGCTGCCTGCTAACAACTCCCAGGACGGTTTCATGATCCACTCCGGTCAGCCCGCCAAGGACTTCATCGACGAGGCCACCCGCCACGTCCTGCTCCGCCAGGGTGTGCTCGGTATCAAGGTCAAGATCATGCGTGGATCTGACCCCGAGGGCAAGGCCGGCCCCTCCCAGACCCTCCCCGACTCCGTCACCGTCATCGAGCCCAAGGAGGAGCAGCCCGTTGTCCAGCCCATGTCCCAGGACTACGGCGCCAAGGCCATCGCCGCCCAGCAGGCAGCGGACCAGGCCAGGCAGGCCGAGCAGCAGCAGGGTGAGGGCGAGGCCGCACCTGCGACTGAGGAGCAGTAGATTACAGCGTGATTGCGGGGCGCATGAGGTTACGAAAAAGCACGTAGCGGAAGCTTATGATGCATCTTCCTTTGCACATTCGGAACGGACTGGTCTGCTTTTGATTTTGAATGGGAGGTTATGGGGTCTTCACATATACTCTTCGATACACCCAAATACCAAACACCAAAACATGGCCTTGACGTACCGATGTGGTTCGACTGAACATTACTTCCGTATTTGCATTGCAATGTGCTGGCTAACATGCAGTGTGTTTGGTTGGAGATTTGGACATTGGCCGACACTGACACGACGAATCGCAACTACGCTGAGCCCTATCACTCAATCGTCGTTTGAGCTTTGGCGAATCTATCTCGCAACCTCGTCTCTTATTTTCTTTGGCAAAAGTCTTTCCCAGCAATCAGTGAACCACTGTTTCAGGCATGTATCTACCTTCGTCGACACATTACGGCTCGAGTATCGTCATCAGTGAGAGCTGCACCACACGCAGGTTCATCTATGCACTCTGCTGAAATCTGCTGACTGACCTCCTTGTCGATCAAAACGAAGGCTGAGATGGTACAGTATTTGAGGCCTTAAGTACAGGGTCTCAAGTGGAGTGAACCTACACAACGAAACATGACAGCGGATACATTCAGCCCTGGTATACGGCACAAGCAGGACTGACGGGATCCCCTTGAGTGTTTCCACACCTTGCAAGGAGACATCGAAACACCCGAAGGCTTAATCAAGCAATAGTCCTCGGCTGGTCTAACCCCATCCCTCGCAACGGGCCGGCAACCTTCATGACAGCAACCCTCGACCTGCTCGCCCTCCGATCTCCAGCCAGCCAGCCCATCTCGCACCCGCGCTTCCAGAAGCCCATCTAGCACCTCGTGACCATCTCACGCTCCTCCCCATGACGCTGCGACTCTCGGCTCTTTAGCCTTCCGCCCCCAGATCGGGCAACCCTTCCACACGTCCACGGCTCGGCACTTCACTCTATAGATATTAGCACGAGGTTTCATTGTCTCCGGGATCCACGGTAAAGGATTCCTCCAATCTGCAGGCTAAGGGAGGGGAGTTTACCCCACAGTACCTGCTTCGCTTGCAAGCCGCGGTATCCTGGCTCATTTGCGTGAAACTGTATTGCCGTCGCGCGCCGTGACGCTGTGCGCTGCGAGCATTGGTATTGATAGGAGGGAAATGGGAAATGGCGGTCCGGAGACAGGGCCGTTAATCTGCATGTATTCGGAACTTAGTGATGGATGGCACGGTCTGAACGAGGGGAGTATAAAGGCGGGATGGCATGGCTTGCATGGGTGAACTACACTGCTACACACTCTCCCTCCTGCAAGTAACCGCAGATACAGCCCAGCATGCGTCTCCCATCCCTCCTCTCCCTATTCTTCGCAACCACCGCCCTCGCGGCCCTCCCCTACAAGGGCATCGACTGGTCCTCTCTCCTCGTCGAAGAGAAAGCAGGCAAGACATACAAGAACTCCGCCGGGCAAACTCAACCCCTCGAGACGATCCTCAAGAACACCGGCGTCAACACGGTCCGCCAGCGCATCTGGGTAAACCCCTCCGATGGCAACTACAACCTCGACTACAACATCAAGCTAGCCAAGCGCGCCAAAGCCGCCGGTCTAAAAATCTACCTCGACTTCCACTACAGCGACAACTGGGCGGACCCAGGCAAGCAAGTCGTACCCGCAGCGTGGAAGAGTCTGAACCGCGAAGCCCTGATCAAGCAGGTGTACGACTACACCAAGACGGTGCTCAACCGGTTCCAGACCGAGGGCATCCCGCTGAGCATCGTGTCGATTGGTAATGAGATTACCGCGGGTCTGCTGTGGCCGATTGGGCAGCTGAGTAATTCTGATGGGCCGAAGAATGTGGCTGCGCTGTTGAAGAGCGCGAGTAAGGCTGTAAAGGAGTCGTCGCTTGCGAGTAAGCCCAAGATTATGATTCATCTCGACAATGGGTTTTACTGGGGTACTCAGGTATGTTCTTCACCCTCTTCTTCTCTTTCTCATCATTTCTTCTCGACAATACTAATACCCCCCACAGCAATGGTGGTACGATCAAGTCCTGGGCTCCGGCGGCGGCCTGTCCCTCTCCGACTTCGACATCCAAGGCGTAAGCTACTACCCCTTCTACAACTCCGACGCGACCTTTGGCAACATCGCCTACTCTCTATCGCAAATGGCGAAGAAATACGGCAAGGAAGTGCAAGTCGTCGAGACAAACTGGCCCTCATCGTGCCCGAACCCCAAATACGCTTTCCCCTCCGATACAAGCTTCATCCCCGTCTCCGCGCCGGGCCAGTACGTCTGGATGCAGGAGGTTGCGAAGCGCATCGCGGCGGTTCCTGGTGGAAAGGGTACCGGTATTTTCTACTGGGAGCCCATGTGGATTGATAATGCGGGGCTGGGAAGCAGCTGCGATTGGAATCTTATGGTGCAGGCTGATGGAAAGGTCATGGAGGGCATGGGCGCCTTCAAGGTTATTTGAGGGGTGTGGCTGGTCCTGTGAAGTGGATTCTTGTAGATATTTTCGGAATGCGGATCTTTGCCTTGGCATGATGCTCGATGCTCGTCTTGACTGATCAACTGCGTGCTTGTATTGTACGAATGTGTAATGGACCCTGATGCATGCTGGAGTGAGGGTATTTGCTGTTGAAACTAATGCAGCGGTAGCCAAAGGCAGTATGTAGTAGTAGTGAGTAGTGACTTGCCTAACGAATACCTATCAGCACGCCCTAAAAAGCCGAGCACATCGTCTTGCTCGCTCAGTGAGCCAATGATGCTAGGTTGGCACGACAGCCTGACTCTGATAACGTGGTGTTTATGGATGTGCAAAAAGTAAGCTGCTCCAAGATCGAGGCATATTGAATCTTGGTTACATGCACGAAAAAAATCACTTGATTCGACCCAGACTTGAACTGGAGACCTTCAGTGGACTAACGATGTTAGACTGACGTGATAACCAACTACACCATCGAACCGTTGTTGTGATTTATAGAAGTGCGGTGGATTATGTGGTAAATGTACCCAACCAGATATCAGGTTTAGGAGCACTTAGAGTCAAGGACCACCAAGGATGTAGCATCCTTTTTATGAAAAAGCAAATGTCGTTTGGCATGGCCAGCTGTGTTGTGGTTGTTGCAGTTGGGACCCACCTGAAAATTTGTTGCTCGCCTTGTGCCAATCAAGGTAAGCTCCGAATATTCCATCTCTTGCATTGCGGGTGCTCCAAGTTTGGCACAACGTACCTTGGGCCTCAACAACGGAAAATGCTTCCGCGCATTGTTGCACGCCCGCGTGCTCGCGCCTTGTAAACGGTGATCAGCCTGCGCGAGTATCGTCCGTGCACGGCAGTTCCCTCAACTCCTCCACATGACGATTCTGTTTCTTTTCATGAAATTATTGAATGCGGCCACTATGTCCAGTGCAGGGCAGTCTGAACGGTTGTTGACAGAGTGTCGAGTATGGCCATTACAGCACCATTTGCCTGCACTTGTTACAGTAGAGCCCGGAGATACAAAGTCATGTTGCCTAAGCGTTCGATGTCACGAGGGCGACGGCGGTTTAGCTGATGGCGCTTAGCGTTGTGTACTCCAGCCACAAGGATCTTGCAAGCGGAGGGGAGTCGGCTGCGGTCATACGATTGGCGGCATAATGCATGGGAGCACGGGGTCACTCCTGGAGCGACAGTGCGGAGAACAGGACTGATGTGCAAAGGATGGAGAACGCAAGAGAGTTGAATGGATGAGAACACGGGCGATCAATGACAGGCGTCGTGGTTCACGCGATGGGGCGACGGTTGGAGCTATGTAATCGTACCATGACGCATGGGAGTGGAGAGCTCGAGGCTTCTGGTCCAAGCTCGACCAAACCGCGGCAAGCCATCATCTCTCAACCAAATCTCCCTGTATTGTTTTTGCCGTGTTTGGTCAATTGCTGAGACTTTTCGCACTGCGGACTGTGATTTTTCATTTGCAAAGTTCTTGTCTTGAGCCACGTTACTGTGCGAGTTACAACACCCCATCGTCCTTGTCAAGCTCCTGCAGGTGCCCAGTAGTTGCCGCCTCGCGTTCGGTACAGTGATCGGCGCAAGCTTCACCTACGTCGTTGCGGGGAAGCTAGCAGAGAGGTCGCATCTGACCAAGTTGTTTGAGACGGGGTTTCTTCCTCTCTTCACCGCTGTGAAAACTGTCGCAGATTCTAGCTCGACATGGCGCAACCTTTGGAAGATGTGTACTGCACGGTAAGCTTTCGATATGCAACAGAGACACGCGAGCTGACCTGATCAACAGCTTCTCATGAGCGACTCCTACTTGCCTGGTACGTGCTTCACACCGTGTGTTGAACACAATCAGATTGTTGTTCGATCTGGAATGTATGAATCTGCTGCTAACGTACACACTAGGAGCCACTGTCCTTTCCCATTCTCTACGCGATGCCGGTACAACGAAGAAGCTGGCCGTGATGATCACGCTGGAATCACTGTCAGCTGAGACCATCACCGAATTGAGGTCGTTGTACGACTACGTAATACCTGTCGAACGCATACGCAGTCCGAACATGGCCAATCTATACCTAATGGGCCGCCCCGACCTGTCGTTCGCATTTACCAAGATTGCTCTATGGAGGCAGACGCAGTTCCGCAAGATTGTATACCTCGACGCCGATGTCGTGGCATTGAGGGCGCTAGACGAGCTCTTCGACATCGATGCGCCTTTCGCAGCAGCGCCAGACATTGGTTGGCCAGATGCGTTCAACAGCGGTGTCATGGTCATCAAACCTGACATGGGCGATTACTGGTCTTTGCATACTATGGCAGCCACTGGCGACAGCTTCGATGGTGCAGACCAGGGGCTGCTGAACCAGTACTTCGAGAATCGCCCGTGGCAGCGCCTCAAGTTCACCTACAACTGCACACCGAACGCAGAATACCAGTGGGAACCAGCGTACAGATACTACAAGCGGGACATCAGCGCCGTGCACTTCATTGGTAAGGACAAGCCGTGGTCCAAGAATCGCCCCGCTGGGCATGGCGTTTACGGTGAACTGCTGGCTCGCTGGTGGGCCGTACACAACAAGCATCTGCACGACAAGCCACAGCCGACTCAACAAGAGGCCAAGGGCACTACAAACTCTGCCTTGCAACACCAGACTATCCCTGACATCACTGTCGACGAGCCCGCCCCAACTGCCGAGCCCTCCATGACCGATCACACTGAAGTAGCTGAAGACATTGGTCAAGGTCGAGTGGGACCGACACCCACAGTACAACAACGCAAGTTCTCTGCTCCAGAGATGCAGTGGGATGCGACCAAATTCGAACCCCCAGCGCAATCCAGGCCTGAAGCCGCCAACTTTCCTCGCGAAACGTACACCTTCAACGATAGCAAACAGCTGTTCAAAGCACCGCCGACGTATCCGGAGCCACCCCGTGACATGTGGTACAAAGTCCCGGAGAACAGACCGAAACCTTATGAAGCACCAAAACCCATCTTCCCGTGGGAGAAGGAGGCCACGCGACCCAAGCCTACACGTGTCTTCGCGGAAGATCATCCGCCAGAACCCACTCCAAAACCAGCGCCGGTACCCGAAGTATCGGAGTTTGAAGCGTCGCCATCCTCTGACTTCACAACAACGCATTACGACAATGGTGGAGAACCCCGACGGGCGAAACCTACCAGGGTGTGGAGAGATGAGGCTTACCACTTCAAGCCAAAGACTGCTGAAGAATCATGGCAAGCTTTCTCGCAGAGCAATGCTAACGCGTGGGATAGTGTTCCTGGTATTGACTCTTATGTGCGGTCAATCATGGACTCACAGGCAAAACGTGGTCAAGTCCAGATCTTGCAGCAGGCGACTGGCACAGACGATATAGGCTCACCTACGCTCTCTCGGAAGGATCGCCGCGAGAGTCTGATTCTTACAGACTTCCCATCAGCCGTCGAACGGCCCAGCTTACCAGTCACCCCGGCGCCTTTACGACGTCCGACATTCTGGGGTGAAGAGAGGGACGAGGTGGGCCAACTGCCGGCAGCGGAGGGCGTGCCGGAGCAAAACGAATGGGTATGTCCACAGTGCGGCTTCTCCTCCCCCCATGCATCCGCTTTTGATCGTCGCCACGGCTCGCTCGTTCCTATGAGCAATCGCGTCAGACCTTCCACGTCCACTTTCACGTCTGTCGTCGATGCGCCTGCTTCGAGCCGAGTTGAAAAGAATGATACAATAGACCTGAGAGATGAGGCTCCGCTCGGAGAAGAACGAGAAGCGACGCAAGAAGCTCTTGAAGAGTTAGACGAAGGATCACAAGCTCCACAGACTGTAGGACCTAGCCCCAGCAGCGGACTTGGCCCTAACGGCGTGCCACTGGCCTCTCTAACCGATCGAACCCATCTTCTGAGTCGAGTCTAACTGTGTCCCAAGAATCCTGGAGCAAAGCTTGAGCAGCTGAGGAGATCTTCCCTCGTCGAATTCGAACATCTCAAGAAAGACGAACACCCAGACCCACCGTTGCGCGCTCTACCAGAACATTCTGTCCTCGGCGACGAACATGGTGCAGAGCTTGAAGTTGGTGGCATTGTCGTAGCCAAAAGCGACCGACCAGCAGCTCGGTTCTCAACGAGACAGACCTCAACCGAGCAAGCCGCGTCGAGCCAACACACTTCTCAATCCTCTTCAGGGAAACAAGGCAGGGGAAACAAGATAGGCTTCACTATGAACGATTTCGGTACCAGCTTTGAGAAGAGGGAGAAAGGCAGCGATCCTCTAAGCTCCGGTCCGACATTCTCATTCGAGAACACTACTCCTGTAGAAGCCTCGCCCAAAGTTAAAGACTTTGCCGAGCGCGATTTCGGCGGCGACAGCACAAACGAGCAGGAGAGCAAGAACTCTAGCAGCTCAACACA
Organism: Phoma sp. RAV-16-625; assembly: GCA_004335185.1. Classification (NCBI taxonomy): domain Eukaryota; kingdom Fungi; phylum Ascomycota; class Dothideomycetes; order Pleosporales; family Didymellaceae; genus Phoma; species Phoma sp. RAV-16-625. Next base: position 112,931 of record SAUA01000101.1, read on the forward strand.
CCGCTCATTGTCACCCGTACACCATTCTATCGGACCAGGCCACCAAATCACCTCAGACGGACGCATCAAAGCTGGAGACTTGACATTTAGTATTCCTGGATTCAACTCGGAGAGTACATCTGAAGTGGTGTCTCCTATAGGTGAATCACTCAGCCCTACCACAACCAGGGACGAGAAGAGCGGCCAGCGGTCATTCTAGATGCCCGCGAGGTACGAAGCTATGAGCAGTGCGTTGCCTTGGGTGGCATTTCCAGTTCGTATCTATGCGTCGTTGTTCGTTCCTCTTCTTCGACTTCAAAGCCACGGCCGCGGTCTTGCATTTGCATGAGCACTGCATAGCGATCTATCTCCTCCGATTGTTCTTTTTCCATTCATCTCTTGTTCCTAGCTACTCACGGACATGTATACATGATCTCAAGGGTTCACGATAATACATAATGATACTCGACAAATTCCGCTCCTCTTGAGCTTGCTCTCTTCTTCAAACGACTACAAGGTGATGAAGTGAGACGGGATACGAGCTACGAGGGTACAGGGTCTTCCCTAGTCTTATTTTCACCAGAGGCAGGTCGTTTACCTAAGAAGTGGGACCTGTTATCTTACCTGCCGAGGCAGCATATTCTCGAGCGTCTGCGATGCAGAATCAAGCTCATCCAAGCGTGCCATGCAAGGCTTGTCGTGTAGAGTCCTGAGCTCACTGCGCATGTGTATTGAGCGTGTGAAAGCTTGGACCAGTCGACGTTCGAGACAGTTGGTGTTGTCAGAAGTTCAGCGCGTGATGTGATGCTCCCTCCGCCATCCGCCACAACAATGTCACGGCTGCCCCACTATGCAAAGCCCCTCACCATTCTGCATCGAGCAGAAGCAACAGCGCGCACTTTCACACCTTCCCGTTTCAATCCACCGACAATAAGCGCGCACCGTATTGGCCGCCGCTTTCTTTCTGCTACACCAGCGCAAAGACTTTGTCGTACGCTCCCACGCTTCGACAAATACACGCCAGAACGCATACCCAACGCCGACTGGCCCTATCTCTACCACCCGTACAGCAACATGGCGAACCTCGACTCGTACTTCCAGCAGGTCGACTCTCTGCAAGACGACTTCATCGACAGGCTCAGGCAGGCTGTTGCCATTCCCAGCATCAGCTCCGAGGACCAGAGGAGGCCCGATGTCGTCAAGGTACGGCTGGCACACGGCACGATGTGACTGAGAAGAGCGCGGGGCTGATCAGAAGGACAGATGGGCCACTGGCTCGCCGACCAGATCAAGGCGCTTGGCGGCGAAGTCGAGCTCCGTGAGCTTGGAAAGCAGCCCGGACGCGAGCACCTCGAGCTGCCGCCCTGCCTCCTCGGACGCTACGGAAACGACCCCAAGAAGGTCAACGTCCTCGTCTACGGCCACTACGACGTCCAGCCCGCACAGAAGTCGGACGGCTGGGCGACAGACCCCTTCACACTGAGCATCGACGACAAGGGCCGCATGTACGGACGTGGCAGCACCGACGACAAGGGCCCCGTGCTGGGCTGGCTGAACGCCATCGAGGCGCACCAGAAGGCCGGCGTGGAGCTGCCCGTCAACCTGATCATGTGCTTCGAGGGCATGGAGGAGAACGGCTCCGAGGGTCTGGACGACACCATCCGCGCCGAGGCGAAGAAGTTCTTCAAGGACGTCGATGTCGTGTGCATCTCGGACAACTACTGGCTCGGAACCGAGAAGCCATGTCTCACATACGGTGTCCGCGGATGCAACTACTACTCGATTGAGATTGCAGGCCCCGGCGCTGATTTGCACTCTGGTGTCTACGGCGGTGTCTCTCACGAGCCCATGACCGACCTGGTCCGCATCATGAACTCGTTTGTCGACCCTGATGGCAAGATCCTCATCGAGGGCATTGACGACCTGGTTGCGCCTATGACGGAGCAGGAGGAGGCTCTCTACCCTCCCATTGCCTTCACCATGGACGACTTGAAGGAGTCGCTTGGCGGTGAGGTGTCGATCCACGGCACCAAGGAGGAGGCGCTCAAGGCCAAGATGAGGTACCCTTCGCTGTCTCTGCACGGCATTGAGGGAGCCTTCTACAGCGAGGGTGCTAAGACTGTGATTCCCGCAAAGGTGGTTGGCAAGTTCTCGATCCGCACTGTGCCCAACATGGAGATCGACCCGGTCACCAAGCTCGTTGAGAAGCACGTCAACGCCGAGTTCGCCAAGCTGAAGTCGAAGAACAGGATGAAGTTCAACGTGCTGCACTGCGGCAAGTGGTGGGTCGAGGACTTCAACCACCCCAACTACACAGCTGCCGCCAAGGCCGTGGAGAGGGTGTTTGGCGTCAAGCCAGACATGACGCGTGAGGGTGGCAGTATCCCAGTGACGCTGACGTTCCAGGAGGAGCTCGGCAAGAACGTTCTGCTGCTGCCGATGGGAAGCTCGACAGACGCAGCGCACTCGATCAACGAGAAGCTGGACAAGCGGAACTACATCGAGGGCACCAAGTTGCTGGGAGCGTACCTGCACTACGTGGGCGCTGAGCTGAAGCGGGATTAGACTGATGAAGTAGCGCTGAATAGCTGAGAAGAAAGTAAATACCAAATATACCAGATATACCCATTCGGCTGACGACGGACTCCAACATGTGTTGCTGTATTCTGAGAAGTTGATGCATCGCGTGAGCTCGCTCCCATTGGGTGGTGACATCTAGGCTCGTGCGCACAGGCCAGCAAAAGTTCGCTCGCCGGGCCATACCAGCGCACCCCTTCACGGCCATCACCCTCGCAGCCGTCACGCGTCCAGAGTCCAATTGCACAATGTCGGCCAGCAAACCACTCCTCCGCACAACTCTCGCCCTCCCCACACGGCAGCCCGCGCTCCTCCCCCGCGTGCAGTGCCGCCACGAGTCCACGGCCCGCCGACACAAGAAGCTCCTCGCCCTCCCCGAAGCGCCCTCGTACACGCCCTCGCGCTCCGAGCCCTCACTGATCTTCAACCCGCCCTCATCCGCACCGAGCGTCTACCACACGCCGCTCAAGTTCCTGCCCAAGGACGACAAGCGGCGCCAACTCTACAGCGCCGCCCTAAACTACAGCACCACGACCGCCCTGCGCAGACAATCCTCCCCCGTCGCCGCCCCGGGCACCCCGCTATCAACGTCCTCGCACCTGCCCCCCCGCCCGAGCGCGAGTCTCCCCGCCCCTGTGCGGACGCCCTACGAGAAGAAGTACCACCTCGACGAGGCGCAGATCCAGGAGATACGGGCGCTGCGCCTGGGCGACCCGGAGAAGTGGACGCGGGTCAAGCTCGCGGAGAAGTTTGGGTGCAGTCAGTTCTTCGTGGGCATGGTCGTCAAGGTTCCTGAGAAGGCGGAGCGGGTTGCCAAGGAGCATGCTGAGGCGAGGGAGAAGTGGGGGACGAGGAGGAAGATGGCGAGGGAGGAGAGGGAGAGGAGGAAGGTGCTTTGGGGGCGGGATTTGTAGGTGGAGTGATGTTGGACGCGCATGTCGTCTTGCAGGTGGCTGACGGCGGGACTCGAGCGAACCCAACAAACCGAAACACTATACCGCGCCTCATCACACCACGCCACGCCACGCTCGAGGCACCGCGACCATGTTGAACCCTTTGTGTATAAAAACTGTTCCAGCATCGGCTGTACGATATCAGAAGAAAGACGGGCAGCGTGGGCCGCGCATATGCATATCCAGGAGCTAGCATACGGGGCTGAATTTCAATGTACCATAGCGCTGTTGAAAATGGAAACACCTGAACAAACACTCTACATCTTCACTCCCCTTCCCTCTCCCTCTCAACACTAACCCCCTCCCCGCCCACCCGAAACACAAACCCTCGTCCCTCCCTCTCCAGACCAACACCCACGCCCACACCCACGCCCCCAACCCGCCAGCACTCGAACCGCCCCCGCCGCACTACATCCCACCGCTGCCCCTTCTCCGCCTCGGCCTCCTCGACGCTCATCCCCGGCGCGAATCTCACCACCTCGACGCGCCGCACCGCTAGACGCGCTGTGCGTGTACCGCGCGGCCAGGAGAGGGGGAGCGGCGGTCTGAAGACTGTTGGGTGGGTGGAAGGGGAGGTTGTTAGGAGGGTGCAGGAGAGCAGGGTGGAGAGGTTGGTGAGGTGGGTGGTGAGGGTTTGGGAGGGGAGGGTGAGTTGGTTGGTAGTGGTATTGACGGTGGAAGGGGTGCTGGAGCGCAGAGACCAGATGAACGTGTCGAGGTCTTCGAGGATGAGACTGTGGATCCGGCGGTGGGTGCTCTTGTGGCGCGCGCTGTTGAAGAGGTAGTCTGGGAGCGTGGACAGTGTTGCTAGTAGTCCGGACCAGGACGCTGGGTGGAATATGTGCACGTGGTCTAGGCTGCGGGCTGTTAGGCTGGTGAGCGAGGAGCGCGTGTGCTCGTCCAAGGTGGATGGTGGGACGTCCAGTTTCGAGAGCAGCAGGTGCAGCATTGTGGATGCCAGGCGGGCGACGCTGAAGTGGTGGAGTGGGTCGAAGAGGACGATTGCGGCGTTTTGGCCGTCGAGATTGGTGATTGTGTTGAAGGTAGCGGGGAGGATGGCGTGGGCTATGATCAGGTAGAGGAGGGAGGTTTTGCCTGCTCCGGATGGGTGGTGGGTGGGTGGTGGTGAGATTAGTTCGAGTACTGATGGCGGTGGGCTTGGTATTAAAGCGTCAAGTTCTGGGATACCGAAGATAGGGCTCTTTGATCCGGTTTCTGTGTCTTCACTAGAAGGATGTCAGTCAAGTTGTCTCCCTGTAAACTCAACTGCTAGACCAAACCCACAAGCCAGCTGCCAGCGAGAGTTGTGCTCAAGGAAAAACTCACTTCTCAAACTCCAGCGCTCGAAGAGAACTGAACACCTACCCCATCAAAATCAGTTCTTGAAAAAATTAAATAAAGATCGTTGTGAACTGCCCATACCTCCCCTAAACCCTCAACCTCCACCTCCCCCAACAACCTCTCCCCCAACCTCCTTGCCTCCAAATCCCCACTCGCCATAACCTCTATCTTCCTTCTCCCTCCCTTCTCTCTCTATTTCAAAGAATAAAATTACAATGGCGCCACCAACACCCATTCACGCCCTCAACACCCTCGAATCCCAAATCAACGTGCTCCCCAACGGCAAGCCGCGGAAACCGCCCGTGCGGCTGCGCGACTGCCCGCTGATGGAACTCGTGCAGTACAAGTGCAATATCGAGGTCTCGGAGACGACGAGGCGGCCGGATGTTGTCTGTGAGCCGGTGGTGAGGTTGCTGAGACGGTACGTATAGTATTAGGTGGTGTGTGTGGGTGGGATGGGGGAGGTGTAGGGTGTAGGGCTTGGCGTTTGCAGTTTGTGGGCGATGACGACGATGGTGCTGATTTCGTGGTAGGTGTGAGAACGGGTTGAGTGTTGAGACAACGGCGTGGGAGGGGTGGAGGGCAAGGCAGGAGAAGGTGGAGTGAGGATTGGGGGTGGGAATTTTTTGGACTCGAGCTTGCACGTCACGTATGTGCGAATGAATGAAGATAAGACAGTGAATTATTGGTTTGGTGAGGAACAATGCTCGACTCATTTGCTGTTGGTTGTCGCCCGAGGCGCTATGGTACAACTTCTAAACAATTGCTGATTGAACGCCCTCCACATGCTACATGCTCAAAAGCCTCGCCCCTGGGCACGCCAAAATGTGTATGCAATCCCCAAACGCCGCGCTGTATAAATGCTTTCAAGTCCGTGACTGTGGCTGAACTTTCTTTGACTTTTCAAACCCCTCTCGCTGATTTCCGCCAAAATCGCTGGTCGTAGTTGACATGCACACCCTCTTCGAGATTGACGTTCCGGTCAACAATGGGCTGCCGTAGCTGTCTCTCAACAAGGGGCGCATTCCAGCCTTCGTCGTCTGCCTCGGCTTCGGCCTCTTCCTCCCTTGCGCGTTGCCGGGCCTCGCTCTTCTCGTGCTCTTTCTCCTCCTTCAGCAGATCCGTCATTGCTTCTTGCCAAAGCCTGTCGCTCTCTTTCATGCGCTTGCTTCGTTTTCGTTTGCCTGCGGTTTGCTTCTGTATGCCTGCCTTTTGTGCAGCCATGAGCTTCCGTAAGCTTTGTTCTGCCAGGATGCCCTCTTCTGTCGCCTTCTCTCGAATCTTGCGTGGATCATTCTCTCGCTTGGTGAAGACTGGGGTGGCTTTGTATGTGTTTTTGGATGGAAATGGTGGTAAATGCTTCGGTATGTATGCGCGCGCTTCTTTGTCCGTTCTGCCGGACAACTCAGGGCCAAGTAATGCGTCTGTACTGATGGGCTGTGGTTCGGGAGGGGCGGGCGGATCGAACTGCGGCTGTAATATGGATGGCGGTATCTCGCCCGTGTCAAAGTGTGGTTCGAGGGCTGCTGAGCCATGGAGGCCGACATTGGCGAGTGCATAGATCCAGTCGTGAGCGACCGTCTCGGTACGCCGCGCGCTTGTCATGGACATGCGTACGTTTGCCAGGAACTTGGTCATGTCTGCGCTGTATTAGCTACGCTCAGCCTACGCGCAGAATTGCCGTACATGAGTCGACCAGTCCGCGAAACTCTTCCAGCGCATCTGGTCGCGCGCTCTCAAAGCCCAACGTCCTGCACTGTATGGCTATTGCGCGCCGCAGCTGTTGGTCGTAGAAATCTTTGCTGTCGCCGAAGCTGAACTCGGCGGCGATAGGGTCGACAATGTGCTGCACGGGCTGCGTGTGATGTAACTGATGCAGCACCTTGCGCTTCTTGGACGGCGCGCCGTGGGGTGCTGGGCCCTCTGCATCGTGGGGCCGCTTCATGGCTGCGATTGCGCCTCCGCTGCTGGCGCTAGAGGGAGAGATGAGGCCGGGCATGTGCTATGTGCGCGACGGACAGGCAAAGACTGCGGTGCGGGGGTCGGCTGCGAAGGGTGGGGATCGAGAGTGACGTCGCATGTGGTGCCCACGCGGTCAAGTTGGCGTTGGCTGGCGGGTGTCGGAGGTGAGCGTGCTCGGAGGGACGAGTCTGCGGCGGGTGCAGGTTCTTGCGCACGCGACGGTGGCTATTATGAAAGCGCTGCGACGCTGGGCAGTCGATGTGTGCCGTGCCGTCAACGTTCCTTTCACCTTGGATACAGACTGGAGGGAGGTCGGTCGAGTTCCCCAAGCCGCACGGGCCAACGCCAAGGACCATGACAATCGAACCACTGACGGTCAACTTCAGTCGACTGACAGCCGACCTTTACCAGCTACCGCAACCCGTACCCCCGCCGCACAACTCTCCACTCTCCGCAAACCGACTTCGCAATGGCCTTCAAACCGATTACTGGCGTACGTGCTGCCATTGGACGTGGCGGGCAGCCGTGAAGACGAGACTAATGACTGGAACAGATGCTCCGCCGTCAGGTCGTGCTCGACCTTTCCGTTGCCATGGGTGCGTGTGCCATTGCCTGCGTTTTTCCAGGTCTCTCTGCAGCTCTGTGGAGGCTCTGGGCCATGCGCGCGCAGTTGGGGGAAGCTTGGCTAACAGTCAATCGCAGGTCTTGGTGTGACTGCTGGCTACGGCTGGTGGTACGGTACGTACACGACGACCTCTCGATCATGGCAGCACACCACGTGCTATGAAATTCGCAGCTCGAGACTTACTTTTCAAAGGTTACCACGTCCCCGCTGTCCGTCACCGCGACGCTTTCTACCAGAAGCTCGAGGACGACCGTGCCGCAGCTCTTGGCCAGAAATAAGCTACCATACCTCACGAAACAAGATCTCCTATGTTCCGAGAAGGCGAAGATGTATAGAGGGCTGCTGGAGCTGGGACCAAGTGTATCATAGGTGGGGTGGATCCCCCAAAGCATGCCATATCGAGATCAGCCAAGTCAACAAAAACACCGTCCCTCCCTCTTGTTCCTCCAGCATATGTTTCACTCTATTTCATACTCGATTTGTGCAGTTCTCGGTCAGACCAAGCATGGCATGATGCAAGCGTTTCAAGAGTCGTGAGAGGCATGCTTTGATCTGGATGTCTTTGAGCTTGTTCCACTCTGCCAGAGGCTTACTTATGTGCTGTACCCAGTCAAGCTCAGGTTGCATCACGTTTGCTGCAACTCTCTAACCATAATCGGCGTTTCTGCAATAGTGCGCCATCCGCAATGGATTCAACACAGGCTGGTGCGACCACAAGGTTATACCACGTTTGTCGTAATGCATGCAGGTTTATAGTTTCTCGTTTCTCCTCTCTCGATACACTCATAATCCATGTCGTTTCGTCGTGAGGAGGGCGAAGAAACAGCATCATGAGACCATGATCACTAGCCAAGTACAGTGAATTTACGTCAGAACGACTCACCAGACCTCACAGCCGCTCGCATCCGACCTGCATTGTTGGGTACTGCATTGGTGAAGAGAACAGCAGAGATTCCGTGCAGTACCGAGCCACAGGGTTCAAGCATCTCGTTTCCCCCGTGAGACGAACTGGCTCCAGTTGTGACGCGTATAGCGTTCGTCAACGGCCATCAGCCATTGCGTTGAAGCGTTAGCGAGGCGAGAAACACATCCGGTAGCACCCATGGCGCACGTCGAAGGCGAAACAAAGTCAATTCAGCAACACAATGCGATAAACCAAAGGCGCCGTCGGCTTACGATAGACGAAGACGAAAAAGCGCAAAGAATCGCACATTCGTCTCCAGCTGTACTGTGGACTGTGAAGGTTGCGGCAGAAGGGGACAGGGGTTGCAGGACCCTGGTGAAAGGATGACGGCAAATTACGACCGATCCTAGAGGCGTTTTGGCGATCATGGCGTTCCCTAGGCGCGGACTGCTAGTCCAACTGCCAGGCACACGATCGACAAGGAGACGGCGCGCAGCCAGCTTGGAAAAAGGCGAGGTGTGGAAGAGAAAGTCGCAGAAAGATGGTAGGCAGCGCATTTATCTGGTGCATGATAGCTGTGAGGGACGGCGATGCTGGCATGTCGAGCTGCACAGATGCTGGGCTGGTCACTAGCAGGCGGCGGCAGGCAGGGTTAGCTCGGTGCGGCTGCGGTGGAGCTGCACTATGATGCTAGGCCAACGGTTGATTAACCCAACGACGAGCGCGAAGTTTGAGGGGACCCGGAGCACTTGCAACGCGGTGGTGTCCTCAGAAGGGTGCAAAACCGAGCCGTATGAAAACGGCGGTCTACAGAATGCTGGACGGAGACTTTTGACGGCCGCTGACATGATGTCAAGTTCCCTCGTGCCGGGGTCTGGAGAGGAGGCCACCGAGCACCGTGGTTATTTTGAGCGCAGACACGGTGCTGGCCGGATTGCGTGGCTCGGTGCGACCAGCCACTTATTGCCTGGAGGACGAAAGGGCGTGCGCTTTTGCTTCTCTGCTCCTGTGCAGAGCGCACGCAGACGGGGCAGAATGGAATTCAAGTACAAACGGGCGCAGGCGCCGTTGACTTCATCACCAGACCAGGGCAGCAGACTACGGATCAGGCTAGCGAGACCAGCATGCGGCGGGCTGAATGGCGCCACGGCTGTGAGATGTGTGTCTTGTGCAGAGTGGTGGTGCAGTGGAGGGCAGCGGTCATTCACGGTCATGGCGGGTTGGGCGCGGCGGTCAAGTGAAACCTCGCAGCCTCGAGCTTCAAGCGCCAGGCGGCGAGCTGCTGCAGATGCGAGACGCGCCCGAGGAAGCTTGCAGCGTGCAGAGAAGCGCGTTGGCGGCGCAAGTGTGCGGGCGCTGGCTATGGTAGTGATGCACATGTGCGTGCTGTGGACAGTGGATAGGATGCCTAGCACTAGGTAATGGATAGTCGATAGTCGGTGGCGAGTCGTCAGTGGCCGGTGGTCAGGTAGACCCTGGCCAATGTGTACCGTAACACAGGGAGCTTTGCTCGGCCTGCCAGATCAGACGGCTGCTTCTGGGGCCAAGTCGGTGCCTGTCTCGTGCAGCAGAGCGCCCGGCTTGCGCAATCGGTGACAGGACAGCAGCCAGCTTGTTGTTAGCTGCCCACCGTCGTGGCCGTCTGCAACAGGCGTCGTAGGCGTCGTAGACTCGTAGACTCGTAGAGCGCACCAACAAAGCAGCTACGCAGCCGCAGACCCACGAACCCTGGTCGAGGCTCGCGCGCTAGAGCCATCGACGTGCACGCACTCACGCACCGCACGCTGCTGGCTGCTCCTAGCTGCGACTAGGTGCTACTAGCTGCTAGCACCTGGTCCTGTGGAAAGCATCCTCACCGATTCTCCCGCAGCCCAGCGGCCTGCTGCAAGCCTCCCTCCACCCACTCCCCTCTTCGGCCGGGACCCTTGACCGCGCTGCGAGCAGACTTCGTCGCAGCCATACCACCGCGGCACCCAAGGCTGCATCCGGCACTGCCATCTTGCGACGTTCGTACCCAGCGCCGTGTCCTGTGCAGGTAGAAGCGCCCTGTCGCCCAGTGTCGATCACTTGCGAGCGATCAGCAGCGTCCCTTCACCTGCCCTGCGCAGTCCCGCAACGTCCTCGCCCTGCTTCCTCGACCGCAGCTCCACCGCCGCTCGCCCCACGACCCGTGGCGCATGCTGGCGACCTCGTAGCCACTGTGTGCGCTGCGTCTGCCGCTCGCCTTTGCGACACTCGACACTCGACACTCGACGCAATCCGTGCTTGCTTTTGCCGCACTGTCTGGACGGGCGCCCAACTCGACCGCCGACACACAGCCTCGACACCCACCACCTCCGCCGCGCACCCCTTCGCCCTCCTCTCCTCTCTGCATGCGTGTTGCTGCCCGTTGCGCTTACGGCCTTGCACGCCCACGCCCACGCCCACGCCTACGCCTACGCCTACGTTGACCACATAGACCGCTCGACTCCACCGTGCACCAGCTATGCAGATGAACAACCCCAACATGCAGCACAACGGCATGGCCCGCCCAGCCAGTGCCAACTACACCCACTTCCTCAACCACTACCGCGCCCAGCAGCAGCAGGGCAAGATCCCCCAAGGATGGCAGCAGTCGACGCCCCCCGAAGAACGCGGCCAGCTCGCCTTCCAGTTCTTCAGCCAGTTCCGTCTCTTGAAGCCTGAGACTCCAGAGATGGAGGCCATGCGGACCTCCCTCAGCTTCGAAAACCAGGTCTTTGTTCAGAGCCAAACAAAGGACCAGTACATCTCCAACATCAAGCAGAAACTGATGGCGATTACCGCTGCACGCCAGCAACAGTCACAGCGTATGCAGAACAACCTTGGTAACATGAACATGCCTGTGAACGGCATGAATCCAGGCCAGATGAACATGATGGGCCAGGCTGGGCCCCAGGGTCCTCGCCAAGGCACACCGCAACAGTTCAATCCTGGCTTCCCAAATGCTCAACTCCAACGACCCATGCAGATATCACCAGTGCCCATGGCACAGGGAGGCTCTTCCATGGGCATGAACGTCGGCACGCCTAACCTCAACCAAGGCCAACAGAACCAACAGCCCAATGCGCAACAGCCGCAGCGACCCAACCCGCAAGCAGAAGGTGCATTCATCAATTCACTGGCCAGGAGACTGTTGGACAGCTGTGGGGCAGACATCCGCGCAAAATTCCAGGCCGAGGTCAATACATGGCCCGAAGATAAGAAGCAACAGCTTCTCGCCCAGGGAATCGACCCATTGTTCTTTCGCTTCCGGCAGCATGCCGAGCTGCTGTACAGGAATGGCAAGGTCAACTTACCAAATAAACAGAATGCAAACCAGGCGGGTGGGCAGCAAGGCGGCCAGCCCAATCAGATGCAGGGCCAGCAAACGAACATGGCTCAACGACAGTCGGATCCTGCATTTGACTTCAACGCAATCACCAACCAGCAACTGGGCGCCGTGAGGTTGCAAGACTCGGGCGCAGAGGTAGTCCCAGCTAGCAACAACAATAGCGCCCAGATGGCTGCTTTTGGACAAGGAGGTCAACCACAAAACGCAGCCATGGCGCAACGACATGCAGCGCAAGCTGCCTTCCAGCAGAGCCTTCAGCGCCAGGCTCATGCTTCGCAGGTTCAGGTAGCCCAGGCACAGGCGCAGGCACAGGCGCAGGCACAAGCTCAAGCTCAAGCTCGTGCGCAGATCGACCAGCAGAGGGCGCAACAGGCTGCTTTGCAGGCAAGGAATCAGAACCAACTACTTCAGGGGCAAATCGGTGGCCTGAATCTGCCACCGGGAGCTCAGCAAAGCCCCGCCATGCCGCTGCTTACCAGGCCGATGAATCCACCTGGTCAGCAAGGACAGCCCACCACTCCACAGCAACGACCACAAGCGCATGTCCCGCAGATGACTCCCCAACCAGGTCCTGGACAGGCCGACCAAATGACGGCACTGATGCGTGAGGCACAACAGAGGGCCGCCGCCGTATCACAATCTACTCAACCCCTCACGGATCAAATGCGGTTGAGCATGATGCCAGCCGATCTTGAACCACATGCAAAACAACAGTTGCTCAAGGTGCCAGAGCAGAACTTCCGCCAGATCCTCGCCAACTATATGACTACCCAACGACGGAATCAAGCGATGCAGAACGGTATGTTAGCAGGCGGGGCTGGAACCCCGGGACAGCGTAACATGATGTTCAACCAACAACAAGGCATGCAGCCTGGCATGTCTGGGCAGATGATAGGAGGGCAAAACGTGGCTAACATGGCTAACATGGGCCGCCCTGGTATGGGCTTGGGGCCACAGACGCCTGGTGCTGTTGGTGGACAGCCACAGCAAATGGCACAGCGTGGTCCTCTACTGACACCGCAACGTGTCATGGCTGCACAGGCACTGCTCCAGTCGAACCCCGGGATCATTGCAAACACCGACGGCAGACCGTTTCCCCCAGAAGTGGTTGGCCCGCAAGTCCGACAAAACCTGCCTCCAGACGTGAAGAGTTGGGGACAGCTCAAACAGTGGGCTCAGCAGAATCCCGCGATCCTTCCTCCTGCAGAGACGCAGAAGCTCATCATGCTTCAGGTAATACATTTCCAGAACATGTTACAGCGGCAACAACAGATGCCAGGCGCTGTCCCTCAGCCAAACAACGCTGCTGCACCTATGACACCTGGCCAAATACAGGGAAGAGCACCACAACAGCCTATGAACATGGCAAACCTACCTGCCATCAATGTCACACCGCAAGAGCTGCAAATATTCCGACAAAAGATCCAGGCGTCGAATCCTAATGCGAGCATGAACATGTCAGACGAGCAACTACGACAACACATCCTACAACAGAAGATGAGAGGCAGGCAACAACAGCAGCAACAAATGCTCGCTCAGCAGCAACAACAGCAGCAGCAGCAGCAACATCAGCAACAACAACAACTAACACATCTACAAAAAAATCGAAAAATACTACATAATCAAAATAGATCACAGAAGACTGAAAAACAAAAAAA